>JAMZDL010000015.1:0-291009 GCA_027579765.1 Candolleomyces efflorescens | reverse complement strand
TTACATTTACATTTTCAGTCGGCGCTCTGATGCGCCCGGACACCTTTCCCTCTTCAGACACTCCTAGCTAACTTGTTGTATTAGTGAGGCCCCAGTGAGGGCGAGGGCAAATAAAATCGAGACGAGAGTGATTGGGATCAGAGAGTGCAACATCGACAAAACCATAGTAACCCGAACATCCAGGAATATGCGAATCTTGTGTATGACTTTACCGATCTAAGAGATATCTAAAGGCGCAGGCGAGGAAGATAACAGATGACCCACTCAATCTTTTCAACGGTCTGCTACCACCGCTACTGGCAAAGCGAGACAACGAAGACGAGAGCCACAACGGCAATAGCCTATAGACCATCGGACACTCGTAGAATCTCTGCGTCGATTTGCGTACTCTCTTGTCTCTTCTTTCATTGCCCTAGTATAATACAGTGTATTTATTCGGTCATGATGTACGGCATCAAGTCAGATCTCAAGGTCGGATTGGACGAAGTAAGGACATCGCTCGAATCCCCATCGGAATCCTCATACGAAACATCTCGTTCCTGCCAATCGTCCATCTCATGCTCCACCTTTCCGCTTGAAAGTCCTTGATCACAGTACTTATATCAGGTCTCCCGTTCTAGAATGAAAAACGTCAGTTACATATCCCTTCACCAAAAATGAATAGAGGAAAGCCACTCACTTTCAGATCCTCCATCAATGCATCACTCCGCAGGGATCTCCCGCCCAATCGTTGAAATGGTGGTACAACGGGAGATACCTGGGATAAACCAAGCGCCACAACCTGTCGACTCTATCCCACCCTCCCTTTTCGGTGAATTCCACAAGTTCATATCTCGCAAGTCGTACTACACATGTACATATACGTGGGACTCACGGGAATACTGCCGAGTTCAATCCATGAATCAGAGCAAGAGTAATAGTAGTAAAGAAACAGCTGCGCCACACCGTGACATCGCTCCGAAATCATTGACCCCCGACCCTTTTCCCCGTTCGCGGGTCCCATATATAGGGAATAACCTTGCTGCCATCCTGTTCGAAGTGTGCTTGGCAGCCATCGGGGCACTCCTCCCAAATCCAGGGTTTACTATCTTCTTCTACTACCTCATCTGACCCGGCTCGAAGGCGCTGTCTCTTGGATTGGCCATCATCCTTAGTATGTAAGGGAGTCAAATGTCAGGGGAATATGAATGAGCAAAAGCTGAAAGAAAACATACCCGAACATCCTGCTCAAAGCTCCGTTTCTCGTGTTGCTCCGCAGCCTGGGAGGAGGCCGCCACTGTGAAGCTGATGGTTAGATATGTTGGTGTCTTCTCCCGAACACGGGGATTATTGATGTCGATCTTGCATGTCATAAAGTCCTCCATTGCATGATCAAGAATAAATTGAAGGGTCAATCGCTGGAATGCCTCAGCCGTAAAGTCGACATGTCTTCGCTGGTCATCCTGCAGCAGCCAGAATCTATCGTGCTTGATAGTGAGAGCAAGGCGATTGGCCAGGTTGATGGCTGGACCAAAGGTTGAATGGAAGGATCGAGTGTCGAATGGAAGCGGCGAACTCAGTACCCTATTGCGATCTTGCCAGGTGCCGACAAAGTTAGCCCAGAGGGCGTTTGCAATGGGTTCATTCGCCTTCCCTACAGGTCGAGCGGACATCAACCAGAATATCAAGACCCAGAAAACAGACTCCAGCTCGTGGTCCAACTCGTGTCTCCAGTCCTTGTAATCCTGCTCTTTTGAAATCCAGATCGGTTGAGTCGAGCTTGGCTTGAACTTGGCATATCGCTCTGGATGTTGCGTCCTGTATCGGTCTGGAGCATCAGGCATCCCCGCGGCGAAGATACCCTCCGGCGGGGGAAGCGGGCCACCCTTATCCACAGCACGGGCGACAAAGCCTGGGGTTCCCTAGCCCAACAGACGCTTAGCACGAGCACTCGGTTGGTTAGCCAATGATAACTTGGGTGGCTCACCGTACGGTCCTGCCCCATATTCCGCTTCTCATCTAGAATCTCAGCATTGTTGAAATCAATGAGAAGGGCAGATGTTTCGTGCGGGTGTGGGTGCTTCCTGGGATGGTCTTGCGGGAAGTCTGTGCAACGGTGAGAAGTGCCTGAATAGAATTGAATTGCCCTCACAGGTAGTGTAGATATGTGAAGAGTGTTCGTTGAGGGCATTGATGAACGTCTTGAATGTGAATTCGGTCTTGAGGGTATCAGGTTTGGGGGGAATAGGACCGGCCTTGTTCAATATGGCCAGCATAGCGGCAGGCTCCGTTGTTTTGGCCAGGGCGTGGTTAACCATGTTGAAATCTCCAACCTCTTCCTGCTTATCCTCTGCACGACGTCCTTGTTGCCGCAGCTCGCTCTGAGGCTGGTCGTGCAAGCGGAGCTCCAAACGACCTTTTGTCACATCACGTCGCGTCGGTCACGTCACGTCCCTTGGTTGAATTGGAACGCGCTCCTCGAGGGCCACAATGTACATCAAGACGCTGACAATCCAGGGCTTCAAGTCTTGTAAGAGTGTTCAATTCTTCACTACGCTGAATTCACTAAGTAATTCCCTCAGATCGTGACCAGACCCAGATCGAACCTTTCTCATCCAAACACAATGTCGTAGTCGGTCGCAATGGCTCCGGGAAGAGCAACTTTTTCGCTGGCAAGTCTTTCAAGTCTCTTCAATACAAGGTACTCATATCGATACAGCCATCCGATTCGTACTCTCCGATGCCTACACTTCAATGTCCAGAGAAGAGCGGGTTTCTCTCCTGCACGAAGGCGTCTCCGACGCAGCCACACTCTCCGCATTCGTCGAGATCGTCTTCGACAACTCTGATAACCGTTTCCCCACCGGCCATGACGAAGTCGTCCTCCGAAGAACCATCGGTCTTAAAAAGGACGAGTACAGTCTCGACAGGAAGAGCGCAAGCAAAGCCGACGTGATGAACCTCCTAGAGAGTGCCGGCTTCAGCAAGTCCAATCCATACTACATCGTCCCCCAAGGTCGTATCACCGCCCTCACCAACGCCAAGGACCACGAACGGCTAGCCCTGTTGAAAGAGGTCGCAGGTACAAAAGTCTACGAACAGCGCCGCACAGAATCTCTCCGTATCATGGCCGACACCGACAGCAAACGCACCAAGATCAACGAGCTCCTCGAATACATCGAATCCCGTCTCGAAGAACTCGAAGAGGAGAAAGAAGAGCTCAAAGAATTCCAGGAAAAGGACAAGGAGAGGCGGTGTCTCGAATACGCTCTCTACCAACGCGAGCTCGAAGACGTAGGCGAAGCCCTCGTCGAAATCGAAGAAGACAGAAAAGCCGAACTGCACGGTGCCAACATCCGCCGCGAAAAGTTCAGCGAACGCGAAAAAGAGATGCAAGACCTCGAACGCGACATCCTCGAAGCCAAGCACGCTCAAGAAACCCTCGCTCAGACTAAACAAGACGCCCAAGCCGAACTCACAGACTTCGTCCGCACGCGCACGGAAATTGAGTGTATCATCGAGGACCTCAAAGCAGCGGGTGCCAACGCCGGTGGGAAGCGCCAAGAACTCGAGGAAGAGCTCGAACAGATCCAACTGCGCATCCACGAGAAGCAAACCGCGCTCGACGACATCTTCCCCGAATGGGAGGACCGCCGATCCAAAGAGCTCGCGGAGAAAAGGAGGTTGGACGAAGCCTCCCTCCGCCTCGCCGCTCTCTTCGCCAAACAAGGTCGAGCCACCAAGTTCAGATCCAAATCCGAGCGCGACAACTTCCTGCGGCACGAAATCGACTCTTTGAACACGTACAAGACCGGTCAGCGCACCGCTCTAGAAGCGAGTAGGGCGGAGCTCGAGTCGTTGAGGAGGTCGGAGAGGGAGATTGAGGAGCAGATTTCGGGTGCGCAGGAGAAGATTGAGGATGGACGGAAGAAGGTCAAGGAGCTCGGAGACGAGGTTAA
Source organism: Candolleomyces efflorescens (assembly GCA_027579765.1). Classification (NCBI taxonomy): domain Eukaryota; kingdom Fungi; phylum Basidiomycota; class Agaricomycetes; order Agaricales; family Psathyrellaceae; genus Candolleomyces; species Candolleomyces efflorescens. Next base: position 287,071 of record JAMZDL010000015.1, on the reverse strand, counting down.
TAACCTCAAAGAGCAGTACAAGGACCTTACGGAGAAGCGGAAGGACCTGTGGCGGGAGGATACAAAGCTGGATAGTTTGGTCAGTCGCGCATCGGACGAGCTGAGGTCGGCAGAACGGAGTCTGGCTGGTATGATGGACAAGGTGCGTCATAATACATCGCTACTCCTACTTTTGACTGACTGAATGGATACTGGTGCAGGATACGGGTCAAGGTTTGCGGGCTGTAGATAACATTGCGGAACGGCTGAAGTTGCCTGGCGTGTACGGACCCCTCTACCGCCTCTTCCAAGTCTCCGACCCCAAATTCAACACCTCCGTCGAGCTCACAGCCGGGAACAGGTAAGATTCCCTCCCTCTCCCCCTCCCCCCTACCTACCTACCTATCTACCTAACCAACCACCTTCTCCCCCGCAGTTTATTCCACGTCGTAGTCGACACCGACGAAACCGCCTCCAAAGTCCTCGACATAATGCTCAAAGAAAAAACCGGTCGAGTGACCTTCATGCCCCTCAACCGTCTCAAACCCAAAAACCCCGCAATGCCCACTGGCCCCGACGCCGAGCCCCTCCTCTCCAAACTCATCTACGACTCAAAGTTCGACAAAGCGTTCAGCCAAGTCTTTGGCAAAACCTGCGTCTGTAGAGACCTCAACATCGCAGCGGCGTACGTGAAGAGCCACGGGATCAACACGATCACGTTGGACGGGGATAAAGTGGACCGCAAAGGGGCGTTGACGGGTGGGTACCATGATGTACGTCGCTCTAGGATTGAGGGGATCAGGAACGTGGGTACGTGGAGGGACAAGTACGAAAGCGAGCGTCTCAAATCCACCGACGTCAAACGGGATATTGGGGTTGTGGAACAAGAAATCACACAAATGAACGGGCGGATCGTCGTACTCAACGGGCAGATGACTCAAGTGCGCGAAGCGCGCGAACGGCTAATGGACGAAGGTGCCTCGCTGGTGCGCGCGAGGGAGAAAGTGAGGGAGCGCATAGGGAGGGTCGAGGGGGACGTGGAGGAGCTAGAAGCGGAGTTGACGGGCCTTGAAGCGAAGCTTGGTGCGTTGAGTGCAGAGTTGAAGACCCCCCTGTCGAATGGGATATCGGCGGAGGAGGAGCAGTTGATAGTGGCGCTCGGGAAGGAAGTGGATAAGCGGAAGAAGGAGGTGGTTGAGCTTAGTAGGCGGAAGAACGAGGTGAGTTCTCTCTACACCACCCTGACCCATGGTAATAACGGTGATTCTGATTTGAAAAACTTGACTTGACTTGAAGCTGGAAGCCAAGAAGAACGCTCTGGAGATTGAGCTGAAAGAGCGGTTGGTGAAGCGGCAGGAGGATATCCAAGCTAGGCTGGACGCGCTCGGAGAAGGCGAGGATGACGCTTCGGTGGACGACCTCGAAGCTCGACAACGTGAATTGAGGAGTCTGACCAGCTCCATCCAGTCTTTGACCAAAAAGGTCCAAGGTACCTCTCTCTCCCCCTTCCCTCCCCCCTTCCCTCTCTCTCCCCATCACTCCCAACACAACTTCACTCACCTTTTTCCGTTCCGTTAGGTATGGACAAAGAAAGCGAGAACCTCACATCCAAAATCCAAGAACTCCGCTCAACCCTCGAGAAAGTGCAGGCTCAGCAAACCGAAGATAGCCGGTCCATGTCGAAGCAGCAGAAAACGACGGAGCGGTACCTTGCCAAACGGCAAATGCTGAGTGCGAAGAAGGATGAATGTAATCGCAATATAAGGGATTTGGGTGTCCTACCGGAAGAGGCGTTTGAGAAGTATGTGAATGAGAGGGTTGAGAGGGTACGTCTCTTTTGCATCGTCTCGTCTCGTCTCGTCTTGTTTGTTACCTTGCCTCATTGAACCATTTGGTTGAATGAATGGATGGATGATGGATGGATCACTAACGTCTTTACTTTACTCCGTTTGCAGCTAATGAAAAAACTCCACACCACCAACGAATCCCTCAAAAAATTCGCACACGTGAACAAAAAAGCGTTTGAACAGTACACCAACTTTACGAAACAGCGCGACACGCTCCTCAAGCGGCGGGAAGAGCTCGATACGTCCGCAGAGTCGATTGAGGAGCTCGTGCAGGTGTTGGACCAGCGGAAAGATGAGGCGATAGAGAGGACGTTTAAGCAGGTTGCGAAGAATTTTGAGGAGGTGTTTGAGAAGCTTGTCCCGGCTGGTCGGGGGCGGTTGATTATACAACGGCGGATTGATCAGGTGAGTCCCCTCCCCTTCCCCTCCCCCTACTTCATTCGATTCGGTTTGGTTGAATGAATGAATGATGAACGAGGCTGATGGTACGATAACAGGACGAAGAGGCGGACGAAGACGAAGAGACGCAGAAGAGCACCATCGATAACTATACGGGTATCTCGATCAAGGTTTCGTTCAACTCGAAAGTGGATGAGGGACTGAGGATACAGCAGTTGTCGGGTGGACAAAAGTCATTGGTGGCGCTCGCGACTGGTACGTTCCTTCACCCACTAACAAACAATCTTGCTCGGTTCTTCTTCAGTTTTTCGCTTACTTACGACTTTTTGAATTATTTTATTCTAGTGTTTGCGATACAGAAATGCGACCCCGCACCGTTCTACCTCTTCGACGAGGTGCGTCCCCCTCTCTTTCCCATACGCTTTCTAATCTAACATGCGTTGTAGATCGACGCGAACCTAGACGCGCAGTACCGTACCGCCGTTGCCTGTACGCCTTTTTCTTCCTTCCCCCCTCTCCTCTTTCATTGCACCTGTCCAACTAACTGATGATGATGATGATTATGATACCTAGCTATGATCCAAGAATTATCCTCCACCGCCCAGTTCATCGTCACGACCTTCCGACCCGAGATGCTAGTCACAGCTGACAAGTTTTATGGGGTCTTATTCAATAACCAAAAAGTCTCGTCTATTCGGTCGATTAAGAGGGAGGAGGCGATGGAGTTTGTGGATCAGGTGCGAACCCTTTTTCTTTTTCTTTTTTTTTGGTGCTCGATTGACTGACTGATTGATGACTGACTGTTTGGTGGTGGTTTTGTAGGAGGCTCAAGCGCAGTAAGGTCTCGGAAGACTTGTGCCAAATGGTAGTAACGACCTTTATTCTAAATAAATGAACAACGTGCTTTGTATCTGTATTTCTTGGTGCTCCCTTCCTTTCTTTCTTTCTTTCGTCCTGCTCCTGCTTTCCGTTCTACTAATCATGATCCACTTGTCTGTGTTTACTGTTGACGAACGACGCCTGTATTTCTATATACCCCGCCTGTAATCGCTATAATAGAGGATCGACTGATATCGATGATCTCTCTTGTTTTTGAGTACAAGTGAGGAGGAAGCTAGCGCTTAGGTGTGTACTGCAGCCTCCTGGTCGTTCGTGGCCTAGCTCCCATGGCATACTGACGATATGGGGGTTGTCCGATGCTCGCAATTCGTAAGCTAGCATTTTAATCGTCGTTTCTGACCTCTACATACTATAGAATTTAGATCTCGGCAGACACCAGGACGAAGTATTCCCATAGACACAGTCATACATACATACATAGTATTAATTATTGAGATCGAGGTCGAATTGACAACTGATTCTTGCCCTTCGACCTCTTGTCCAAGCCAAGCACTTTGCCGCACCCTGGGCCGACCACACACTCAATTAGCGAGCGCCAGTAACCCCGCAAAACGAGAGTCTGGATCATAGGGCTCTGTGCGAGGCTCATACGTCCATTTTCCAAGGAACCCGGACATGATCGCACCAACGTCGGGACGGGTATCCTAATATTGTAGGACGGAAAACGAAATCAGTTTTCACCAACGGACGAAGGACGGGCCCAAACCACATACTTCCAAACGGGCAGCGACCGAGTTCAACGACTTCACCCAATCGAGCCCATGTCGCAGCGTTGAGCTCATTTGACCTACTGAAGGAAGCAGCTGGTCAAAACTATCCCATCCTCCCTTCAGACTGAAATCGACAATGTCATCATCGATGTCAGTTGCTTCTTCGAGGAAAAACGGGAGGCTCTTCACAGCTTCCACTACCGCGTTTCTGTGATTGTAATCATCACGGATGTACCACAGGCTTGACGATAAGAGAGCTGTAAAAATTAGAGCCAATTCGAGACAAACTTGAAGAGACGATTACGCACAGGATCTGATATCTGGGGGACACTGGAGGATGTGGTGCATGCAACACTTGGCGAGGTGAGCGCACACACGAGGGAAGTCTACGAACAACTCCCGTGCACGATGTTCTGATGCCCAAAAATCGAGAAATGGCCCTGGCCCCTCTGCAAAAGTCAGAGAGCGGAGAAGCCGAACAAGCGTTTCTTCTTCATTGCTCCCCAGTCCAAGCAGGAAACTGAGAGCAACGGGCGGGATAATGATGCCATTGACACCGATTGGAGTTAGACTTCCTGAGAAGAGTGTGTAGATTCGGAGAAGCACAAGAAAGTTGTAGTGTCCATTGAATGAGCTTTGGGCCGCTCGCAACATATTGGCGTAATGTGAGTCGCCTTGAAGAGCGACGGGGAAAGGGTGCCCTAATTGTTCATATGTATCAAGTGCCATTTGAATGCCATCGCGCAGATTCGTCAGTGGGGTTCCACCCAAAGATAATGGCCAAGTTCGCACCGTGCACTGAAGGATCACCATCGTTCGACATAATTGGAGTCCTAACGAGGGAATACACGGAGGAATGACTGGTGCAAGTGAAACTCATCGTGTCCGTCGGAAGATTGAGAAAAGTGGGATGAAGAGAGTCGACATAATAAATCCTCACCGATAGATTTAACAGCATTCGAGTAGCTCCGAGGGCCCGTGCGTATTCAAAAGCAGCTAGCTTGACGGGGCTGTTTTTGGCTCCAAGGCGGACGGCGTGGCGCCAGTACAGTTTTCTGTATTGGGCCCGTGCTCCGGACGATAGCTATATACCTACACCCCTATACTTACACCTGAATGATGATACCTATACCTACACCTACACAAGCTCCCCATTTCCCCAAGTCGGAAGATCAGGCCCATTAGTCGCCCAAACATACCACGAAGGCTTCACCGACATTTGCAACGCCTACTGAGGGCGCGATACTCTCTGTCAGCACTTGCTGGTCTTCGAGCGTTGTTCGAGCTCTTCCTAATTTATTAGCACAGGCCTTACGAGAATTGTTTATGAGAAGTCACAACTGGCGAGAGATCAAAGCAATCCAACCAAGCTAGCAAGTATGGCCCCCAGAGTTAGGCAGACTGGTGTAACATATCTGTAGCTTCGGTATTTCCAACCATGCCATGTGCGGAGAGCTAAGACAGAGGGGGAGCTCCACGGATGGCGAGTTCATGAACATGAAACCTCAGAGTGTCGCTGAGGTAGGCCAAGAAAAAGAGGAGAAGTAGTAAGCATGGCACTTGACGAAGCATCGTGGTCATGACTTAGGAAAAGCCCGTTCATGTACGTTTAGGCAAGCGTCGGCCTTGAGAAATCCGACCTGGGAAAGACTGGCCGGTGGGCCGGCGGGGTTTGGGCGGAGTTCTCACAGGGCGTCATGGTCGCTCACCTCCTATCATCTTGCTCGACTCCATGCAAGCTAGTTACAAGATGCCGCCCAGGTCCGAGCAACAGAGTCTTGTGTCCTGGTTCTCCTCACTTTTCCAGGGACGCAATCGTCGATCATTCCTCCAAAATGCACATCATTTTCAGATGGGGGATTTTCATTATGTCAACGCACCCAATGCTACACATGTTGGCGTCAACTGTTTATATGACGGTGAGTACACAGGTGGTCATCACTTGTCCTGGTGGTACACTGACGCCCCGCGCCAGAGCGATTGGGACTGGCTGCACTCCCGAAGCACCCAGACATGAGCGGCAAATCAGCAGAGTACCTCCCTGACAGTCGGAAGGTAGATGTTGAGAAGATAAACCACTGGGAATCAAACTCCACCGACCTCGCCCTTTGCGTTCACGGGTCAGCCGGCATAGGAAAGTCCACACTTGCCTGCCACCTCTCGGAGGAGTTTCGGGCGGCTGGCCGCCTGGCCGCCTCTGTCTTCCTGAGTGTCTGTCTGCCGAGAGACGCATTTGGGCCAGAAACGATGATCAAAATGCTTGCTCATGAAATTGGGAGCATCCACCCACGAACGATCCCCAGGATCGTGAGTGCAATGGCCCAGTGCCATGGCACTTCGCTAGAAGTGCATCTTCAGGAGTACATTATAGGGCCGTTGTCGTCACTCGACTCTCCGAATCCCCTCGTCATAATCGTCGATGCCATCGACGAATGGCCGGACCACCCAGCCTTTCTCAAGGCGCTAGCTCACCTCAACGGGCACAGTGCTATCGTGAAGTTCATCATGACAAGTCGCTTCAACCCTCTCACTTCGTCCTTACCCGGCATCAATAGGATCTCCTTGCACACATATCCTCTGCTTCCAGTCTCCACCAAGGTGATTAAGGCTTACTTTGACAAGTATCTCGAAACCGTTCAATGGGTGGACGGGCGGATGGCCAGAAACTCGGACATCCGCAGGCTCTCTGAGCTTTCGGGTGGCCTTCCTGTCTGGGCAGCAACCGTGGTGTCGTTGCTTTCGTCCCCATACAGCAATTTGCCCCCTCATGATATCCTCACGGATATCCTCGCAAGTCGGCATCAGCTTGGAGATAGTGAACGACTTGGGGAGCTATACCACAATGCCCTCGCGCGCATTTTCCCTTCCCCACAAGCTCAAAAGCATTCCCGACAGTATCTTGGAGCTATTTTGGTGCTTCAAGAACCACTTTCCCAATCCGACTTTTCGTCGCTTGCGAACATACCACCTCACCTTGTCCCACGAATCCAATCGGCTCTATGTGTGCTTCAAATACGACCACCACCGCCAGGGTTGGAGAAAATGGTTCATCCGGCAACAACAACCTTCCATCTCTCGTTTCTGGAGTACGTTCAGGGCCCAACGGCAAGTGGCGCATTTGCCGTTTCCGTCTTCGAGTCCCATTCAACGGTTGGCCTAAACTGTCTCAAGGAAGTTAGCGAGTTGACTTCCTCGCAATATGGCTCACTCTGCTCCATTCAGTGCTACGCCATCAAGTACTGGCCACTTCATGTCTCCAAAGGTACTTCACGATTGCATGACCCATGGACCAGTTCCGGTCATTGTACCATCCTGGAGACCATGGCAGCCGACACCCAACGGCTGTGGGCGACACTGTTTCGCGAGGAGCTACGTGGCCGGTGGCGTGTTGAGGAAAGCGAGAAGCAAGCAGGAGAATGCTCGGATTGTGAGGGTGAGGACAAAGATGGGAGACAGGAGGGGAAGCAGGATGAATTGGGAGAAGAGGGTATGGCAATGATCATAAAAAACCTGGCCGATTCTCTGGATAGCGGTGGCTCAAACCAGCGGTTATTGCAAATCGCTTGTTTGGAAATCGCTGTACGGCTGAATAGTGGCGACGGCAGGGTTTGGTCAAAACTGGGAAGGAGCTACTCTGCAATGGGTGAACGAACGGGGAGCGTACGTATGTTTGAGGAGGCAGTGCAAATCTTTCGATGTGCCACAGAACTTTTGCCAGTTCCCAACTCTGATCGCGCTAGAGCGCTTGACGGGCTGGGAACGAGCCTGGTGTCGTGCTTCCTCCACAGCCGGAACACGACCTTCCTTCATGAAGCAATTTCGCTATATCGCCAGGCTCTCGAGCCTTTTCCCCTATCCCAACTCCCAGAGAGCTCTGCCTTGCTCAACAACCTCGGGAGCGCTCTCCTCCACTTGAATCAATGCAACGGTGACATCAAGACTCTGGAAGAGGCGGCTTCGCGATATCGTGAAGCCCTTGCAGCCTGTCCCGATCACTCCAAATACCTCAATAACCTCGTCAATGCTCTTCAATCTATTTACGAGCACAATGGTGATCTTGGTGTCTTAAATGAAGCCATCACACTGGAACATACGGCGCTTGCGCTCTGCCCGGCCCATGACCCGGATCGTCCCAATCTACTCAACACGCTCGCCAACGGTCTCATGGCCCTTTATGGGCACAACAGCGATCTCTCTACGCTGAAAAACGTGATTTCACTTGGTCGCCAAGCACTCGCACTTCGGCCGATACCCCACCCAGATCGTGTTGAGCTACTTATCACCCTTCCCGTTGCTCTCCAGTCCCTTTTCAAGCAGAGTGGTGACATCCAGGTCCTTCATGAAGCCCTCTCGCTTGGCCGTGAGGCGCTTTCACTCTGCCCAGTAAACCATCAGCACCGTCCCTTGCTACTCGACGGTCTTGCCAATGTTACCCTGTTGTCGTACGAGTATACAGGTGACATTTCAATGCTTGATGAAGCGATTTCATTGAATCATGAAGCGCTTGTGCTCCGGCAAATTCCTCATCCACATCACTCCATGTCGCTCAACAGCCTTGCGCTCGCTCTCCTACATATCACATTGTCGGCAAAAATACGACGTGGACACATTAAAGAGGGCCATTGCGCTTATCAGAAAAGGCCTTGCTCTTTTGCCGACAATTCACCCTGGACGTTCCGCCTTCCTCGACACCTTAGCTCAGGCCCTCCATTTTCGCTTCCAGCAACATCACGACCGTGATGCGCTGAGGCAAAGTATTTCGTTCTATTGTGAAGCGGTCAAACTCCTCCCAAAGCTTCACCCTGATCGATCGGAGATTCTCAACAACTTTGGGAGGGCCCTGTGTTCCTTTTACACCCATCACAGTGATGCTAGCCGGGTCCTACTTGAAGAGGCGATTTCGCTTCATCGTGAAGCACTGGCGCTCCATCCGGCACCCCATATCCAATACCCGATATCCCTCGACAACCTCGCACAGGCTCTTTCATGCCAGGTTGACAAAAACGATTTAAAGACGATAGGGGTTCTTGATGAAGCAATTTCCTATCGTCTCGAATTGCTCCAGCACTCTGCGACAAGCCGCCATAGGACGGACTACGTCAAAAAATTGCTTGAGCTTCTGCAAATCCGATTTGAGGCTACCGGAGATGAGAAGGACCATGGAATCATCAAATCTCTCGAAGACGAGCTCACTGACCTTCAGAAGTTGAGTCGTACTTGAACTGTCGCAGCGGAGTATATAGATGGCGCCCCTCTATGATATCTACAATACCTGATTTTCCCACCAGCCGAAGTTCAGAATCGTGACCTACCATGTCCCGCTACCATGGTCAACTCTCCCGGTTTCTTCGCTGCTCTTTGAACTGAGCACTGAAGAACTGAAGGTGAAAATATGGTTTCTTGCTATCTCTCTTTTTTTTTCGACAACCCATTCAAAGCATGTCTTGCATGATCTCCATTCTGAGTGCTTAGGGAAGGTGAAGGAGGGATGACCTATGGACCTGGCGTCAAGTTTTTGAATGAAAGCTTCTTTCTGTTTGCTCTTGTTTTTCTTAACCGATCGTCTGCGGCTAGCGCCGACCTTCGGCGATCTGCTCCACCTCAACGACCTTGGACACACACATGCACCCACGTCGCTCAACTATGCCAGGGACCCTCGAAAAAGCACACTATAGATGGACACTAAAATCCACGTCTTCGACCGTTTCCGTGAATCCAACGAGCTCGGGGGGTATTCAGTACTATGAGCCGGTTGATGGTATGATTATCTTGAGTACGCTCTGAGGCACGCTGACCAGTTCCAATATATGTGCCTTATGATGGACTGTACGCATACACGCAACGTTGTGACGGATTAGAAACGATTCAACACTTGGGGAGGAGGTTCCGGCAAATTGGGCGCCAAATTGGCGACCCCCAATGGTTCACAACAGACGATATTGGGGCGCTTGCGCGAGCTGGGTCAGGACATCCTGCCTTCACCACAATCGTGTGCAGCTTTTTATCGGATCACCCCTCCCCCAAGAAGAGGCTGAGCACTCTCCTTAGCTGGTTACCCCCAGAAGGGACGAGGAAGTCTCCAGCTGAAGTCCTTGACTGGTTATACGCAAACATTCTGCGGTTGGCCAAGGATGCGTACGAGGCTGTTGATACTCACGATGGACGTGATTTCCTATTACTCCTTCGAATTTACCAGTTGAATGTTTCAGGAAAACTGATCTTTCCCCCCGGTGAGGTCATCTCGCTCGATGCCCTCAGCTACCTGCTTCACCTAGAGCGGAACGCCGCCGAAATTCTTTTTTGGCACATCCGCTGCCTAAGCCTTCAACGTCACTCCAGGATCGGGGTACAGCATGATAGAGCGCACACTCTCGGCTCAGCCCAGGCGCCATTTCCAGCCAGAAATGCGCAGGAATACTTGTTTTACAAGTCATTTGTTGACTTTTGGGAGCAAGAGGGGCGTGCAAAGGAGCTGCTTGTGGACTTTTCACGAGTTTGCGCCCATCTCGCCAAGTGCTGCATGCACCACATTGCCCTCTGTCCCTCAGAGGTTGGCCCATGTACGTCTTTTCTAAAATATCCTGCGACTGAGCCAGAAGCAAGTCGTGATTCATGGCTCACATCTTACAGATCTTTCCACATGTACCTACCGTAGGGCCGCGCTATTAGAAGCTGTCAAGTGGTTCCCCCTTTTCATCGTGGGAGCTACTGGTATCGACGACGATGTCGCTAATTTCAGCCTCAACGGCGGATGGGATAGAGCTGACAGACTATTCCCTTTAGTCCTTCAAATAAACCCGATGTGGGATGCCAAAAATTGGGTGAAGTCGTTGTTCTCAGTTGCCACTCTTATAGGAGTACGTGTTTATCCTAGCCTGCAAGTTCAAGAATATCAAAACCGTATAGAGCTGACCTTGCCACCGATTCCATTCATATCAGGCACGCTATCCTGAAGTCCATGCCATCATGAGCAAGTTTCTCACAAAATGGCAGAATGAGCTCGACAAGGAATCGCAAGATTCCCGTTTAAACGGCATTATGACGCTCACAGCTTCTGTGATAGACGACTCGAGCAAAGCTCAGGGGTTGGTGGCGAGAGGCGAGAGGACCCGAAGAGTGAAGGAAACCCATGCCTACAAGTTTCCATCGACCTCCCCCAGGGGTATTAACAACGCGCCCTCGCACATTGCAGGTCGTACGCGGGCTGTGGAGGGAATTGGAAAGAACGTTGGCTCTAAAGACGTCAAGGTTAACTCTCGGGATCCACAATTGCGAGGCCAAAACGCCGGGCGGTTTGGAGAACTCGATCAGTACGCCCAAGCTGCAGCGATCCCCGGGGAAACAAGCTTGCCACCGGCGAAACAACTGAGGCCCAGAGGCTTGGCTTGGTCAATTTTTTGCTGCTTCAGAGCCTGAGACGAACGTGGTTTGCGGCGAAATCTCGAACTCTACTGTCTCCTCATTAGTTCTCGAATTCTGGTTTGTAGTGATGGTGTGATACTGTATTTTAGATATTTTGTTGTTTTGGGAAAAGATACACACTAGTATGATACATAAGAAGTTTAAGAAATGTTCTCGTCAAAAATAGTGCAGATGAGTTGTCAATGGGATTTTCCCATCTTGCTCAGTGATGAAACAAAAGCTTGTCCCTGCGTCTCCAAACATCACCTTAAAAAAGTGTCCTCGCTTACCTTGGTATAGTCTTTTATCGCCTCATTTTGACAAGACAAGTTCAAGCCGTTCGATGGACACCATAAACGGCTGCATAAGCGGTAGAAACCGAACATACATAACTGTTCTCGTCAATAAACACTCTGCAAATAACTTGGGAGTCTCCCATCTGCTGATTCGAAAGCGTGTCCTCCGCCTGTCGTTCAAGCTAGGTACTTTGCAGCCCCACCTGGGCCGACAACATCTTCCAGTCACTCAATTCGTGAGCGCCAGTAACCTGGCGAAACGAGGGCCTGGGTCCAAATCATGGGGCTCCGTGCGAGGCTCACACGTCCATTTCCCAAGAAAACCGGACATGATTGCACCGACGTCGGGGTGAGTATCCTAATATTGTAGGACGGAACGAAATCAGTTTTCACCAACGGACGAAGGACGGGCCCAAACCACATACTTTCAAACGGGCAGCGACCAAGTTTAGCGACTTTACCCAATCGACCCCATGTCGCGTTGGGCTCATTTGACCTACTGAAGGAAGCAGCTGGTCAAATTTATCCCATCCTCCCTTCAGACTGAAATCGACAATGTCATCATCGATGTCAGCAGCCTCTTCGAGGAAAAACGGGAGGCTCTTCACAGCTTCCACTACCGCGTTTCTGTGATTGTAATCATCACGGGTGTCCCCCAGGCTTGGCGATAAGAGAGCTGTAAAAATTAGAGCCAATTCGAGACAAATTTGAAGAGACGATTGCGCACAGGATCTGATTTCTGGGGGACACTGGAGGATGTGGTGCATGCAACACTTGGCGAGGTGAACGCACACACGAGGTAAGTCTACAGACAACTTCCGTGCACCCCGTTCTGGTACCTCAAAACCGACAAATGGCTTTGATCCCTGCACGAGGGTGGGAGAGCGGAGATGCTGAATAAGCATCTCTTCCTCGTCGCTCTTCAGACCAAGCAAGAATCCGAGGGTGCCGGGTGGGATGACGATCCCATTGGTGCCATGCGGAACTGGACCGCCTGAGAAGAACACGTATGTGCAGAGGAGCAAGAGATACTTGTGATTATCGAAGACCTCGGATGAGTTGGTATTTTGCAAGTCTCCTTGGACATCTTGGGGACGTGGTCGGCGCGCCATGAGCAGCGCTCGCGCGGAGAGAGAACGTGCTGGTATGTTAGAAGGTCCTACATGGGTTTAAATTCTGCTCAGCGATCATGGGACAAGTTCGTACCGTTGACTAGAGTATCACCGTTCACCATGAGTGGACTCGTACCCAATGAAGGCGTGTAGCAGCTGGTTGTCGAGACCAACGAGTAGAATGAGCTTGTAGTCCGTCTGACCTTGGGCGTGGAATTCATGGTGCTCCTTGCCAACGGTAAGGCGAAGAGCCAGCAGAATCAATCCCCCACCGACTGTTTTAACAGCACTCGAGCACTCACGGGGCCGTGCGTATAGCTTCACGGAACTGTTGAGAAGCCAGAAGTCGGACGGCATGGGCCTAATAAGTAGGTTAGAACAGCAAAATGTCCTCATTGGGACCGTGCTTCGAATGATACCTATGCCTACGCTTATAATGTTGAGCACAGAAACAAGTTCTCCATTGAAGTCGCATGATTTGACTCGAAAAGAGAGGATTGAACCAGGGCAGGCAAATATGAACATTATGGAAGTCATGAGATCAGGACAAACGTCGCCCAAACATATCACGAATGCTCCACTGCCCGAAGGCCGCTGGCCTAGCTTTGAAGGCTCCGTCAGTGGTGCCCGGTCTTCGAGCTTCGTTCGAGCTCAGTGGACGTCCAAGACAGTGGATGTATATCCGCTGCCACCAATCCTGTCAGTACTCTTCGGAAATTGTTCATGAAAGGTCACAACTGGTGAGAGATCAAAGCAAGTCAACCAAGCTAGCAAACATGCCAGGTAGGCAGACCGGTGTAACATATCCGTAGCTTCCGCATTTCCGACCATTCCATGAACGGAGACCAATGGGAGAGCTCCACGGACGGCGAGCTCATGAACATGAAACCTCAGGGTGTCGCTGAGGCAGACCAAGAAATAGAGGAGAGGTAGGCGTCGAGCACACAAGTAAGCACGGAACTTGACGAAGCATCGTGGTCATGGCTTTGGAAAAGCCCGTTGGGGTGTGTATCACACAGAGGTGTGGTCCAGGTTTAGCAAAGCCCCAAGCTGAAGAACGTTGGAGACATCCCGCGTGTTTGCAGAAAGAGGAAGGAGGACACGCGCACCCGGGAGTCGCTAACCAGCAACGGGTGTCTGGAAAGTATAGGCTCGGAAACGCCTCTTTTTATGAAGATCGATGTGGCTCGAGGCTGACAGGACCCTTTGGAGTGCGAGCTAGAGGACGAAGAGAGCGAGAACATGAGGACCACAGGCACGTATGCCTACTGTGCCGGTCATTCGGGGGGATGGGAGTCCTAGGTGTACTAGGAGCGTAGTCTTGGCACGGTTTGAGGAGTTATTGCTGCGGCAGGAGCAGGGAAAGTGCAGACCGACAACAACGGTGCCTCTCTTTCACGATGGTGCGTGGTGCGTAGTCCTCTTTAAATTGGCACAGTCAGGAGATGCGAAGCTGTAGCACTTCATATCATGACGTGCTTTGCTCTGATAACAAAAACGTTCCTCAAGAGGGTTATAGATGGTCCTAGGGTCAGTTAGGATTGTGATTAGCGAAATGAAATAGAACAGACCTGGAGGCTTGACATGAGATGTCAGTGTGGTTCATGTTGTTCAACGGCCGCGAAAAAGCTTAAATATTGAGTCCTGCTCGCTCTCTGGGATAGTTTGCCCTGCTCTGCGGCCAATTCGTCGCACTTGAAGCTGAAGTGGTTGAGACTTCGCGCCCATGTTTGCGGTTGCCCTTGGCCCGAGTCGCTCGATCGTCCAAGATTCATACCATCGATAATTCATGAGATATTTGGTGCGTTCAGGGTATTTATCTGAGGGTGAAACGGTATAGTGTCATGGAGAACGAGAATATTCGAGGCAAAGACGGCCCAGGCAGAGCTCAGCCAGTGATGTGACGGGGTTTATTAACTCCGAAGGCGGTTACTCATCGTCCGCAACAGCACTGAGCATCTTTCTTCTCTACCACCACCATCCACCCCGTCTTCTATACAGGCTCCGGTCCTGTTGTATTTCTTAGCACTCGACGACCTACACGACAGGACTCTTGACCGCTCTCTCGTTCGCTCGTCGCCACTTTGGTCTCGAGAATGGGACAATCAAGCTCGCGAGCCCAGCGAATTTCAGAGCCCACACGACACCCAGAGCCCACAGAATCTCATGAAGAACAGCCGGTAGCATCTACATCTCGCATCGCAAGACGGGCTTCTGCGCTTCTCGGGCACGCCAGCTCGAAATCGCAGCGTCGAGCCTCTCAATATGAACCCGCTACCACGGAATTCGGAGCGACAGCGCCTCACGAGGGCGACCCTGCAGGACCTTCGAACTCCACACGCCCGTCATTGCGCAAAAGAGTGGCTAGTCTCATCAAACCCAGTGTCAAGGACGCTGGCGATAGACGCAAGTCGTGGCGCAACTCAAGGCGCTTCTCCAAGTCACCCATGGACTTCTCCCCCACACAACCGACGGTAGTAGAAGACGACATCCAACCACCTCCCAGTCCGTCTCCAGAGGCCAGCTCTTCACGAGTACCCTCTACACCATCGATACCGCTATCTGACAAGGGGAAGAGTCGGGAGGAGGACATCGACAACATCTTAGAGCAGGAGCCCCTCAATCTGGAGGCTGAGCGACCCTCCACGCCATTTCCAACACTTCCTGAACAACCAGCACCTTCATCGAGTGCCAACGATCGTAGCGATGCCCAGAACACTGTAGTAGAGCCTACCCCAACAGCTAGCACCCCCACAGAAGCTTCCGAGCCGGACCCGGGCCTTCGACAGGCGCCTGCCCCATCACAGCCTTCACCAGCACCCCCTTCCCGCCATTTCCCGCCTCCCGGGACCTTGGTCGTCGTCCAGGGCATTGTGCACACCACCGACGTATCACGGTCACAGTCGTCGTCTGGACCCGAGGGAGACCATGGCTCGGCAAGGGCACGAGGCCCTTTGGATATGTTCCGTCGTTCTCGTCCCCCATCGTCATCCAACCCCCATCTGCCCGAATCCGATCCCGCTCACGATCATCCCCCACCTCCTCCTGCCGCTGACAATTCGAGTCGAAGCAGTAGCTCCATTTCACCCGGTAGTATTGACGTTTTGGGAACATTGCTCAGGTACGATAGTTGGTTCTCATTATTTCGGCTAATTAGCTGACATGACATCATTTTTAGTGTTGCCGCCGCTGCGACCGCTGCATCCTTGCTCACGGGCTCGTCAGAACCCATCCTCACATCTGGGCTAGCACCACCTGCGGCGGGAAGCGAGCATCAGCACCCCCAACCGCACCATCAGCATGAAGAACCTATCGACGATTCGCTCTACGCTCGCCGAAGACGGCCCACAGAGTACCCTCCAAGCCCTGACAACTATGCCACTACGAGAGCAGAGAGGATGAGGCAAGCCTGGGGTACGATCCGTGAGCGATTAGGCCTACGACCCAACCCTCCCGCCTCACAGCCATCGTTAGGATCCAATGGTGCCACCCCAGCTGGAGATCCGAGCCAAGCACCTGTAACGGATACTCGAGAGCTGATGCTTGCCGAGATGGCTCGCGCGTTCAATATCGGACTAGGATTAAACGGCCTAGGAGGTTCTTCCAACTCTTCATCAGCAACTGACGAGCAGCAAAGGCGAGATGACGAAGGGGCTGCGGGGGCCTCGGAGCACGCAGCAGCGGCAGAAGGGGAGGCACCAGCACCAACACCATCGCCATCGCAGACGTTACCTCCTGAAGGAAGCTTCGATCGGTTCTTGGTGGACCTGCAGGCTGATTTGAGAGTTGCGTTGACCCGGGAGGATGATCGTGAAGAGGAGGCTGTCGGAGCCGTGGCTCAGGGTCGGCAGGGAGTCGTGGATGATCCCCAGCCCCACCAAGCGCCATCTCCTATCGCAGCAGAGGATTCTTCCCCACCACCACTGGCAACTATAGGCGCAGACCAAACCCAGGACACGATGCCAGAGGTGCCACCGCCGTTCGAAGAAGATTTGCGATCAGATGGTGCGAATGCTGTTGAACGATTGCCGAGCCCCGCGGGCAGTGTAGAGGAGCTTCTGATGGTTCTCAACAACGAGGAAGAGGAAGATCGTACGAATGATCTCGACGACATGCCATCGCTGCAAAGTATCTCGGATTCAGAGTCTGAAATGGGCGATGATGATGATGACGATGACGATCACCATGCTAATCCCTCCAATTTCCGCGAACGCGAACTCGAGGATCTTTTTGCATCCCTCCCAATACCTACACCCTCAACATCAGCTACCACTCCAATCCCTCCCACGTCTAATGATACACCATCCGAAACTGCCGGTGCTACCGCCTCAGCTTC
Source organism: Candolleomyces efflorescens (assembly GCA_027579765.1). Taxonomy (NCBI): domain Eukaryota; kingdom Fungi; phylum Basidiomycota; class Agaricomycetes; order Agaricales; family Psathyrellaceae; genus Candolleomyces; species Candolleomyces efflorescens. The sequence goes on along the minus strand of JAMZDL010000015.1, from coordinate 270,091 downwards.
GAGGACTGAGACCAACCACACCGGGTCCAACGACAACACCAGTACTACCAGTACTACCACCACCAGTACCTCTACTGGAAACGCAGGCATTGGATCAGGGAGGATGGACGCATCGGGACGTATCAACTGGTGGAGATTGTACAGATTCCCCGCTATCACCTCGTCGCCTCGCAACTCTGCCCACGGTCCCTCACCAACGACGACACACTCTGCAGCAAGCCCTGCCAGGCCGGCAGAAGAAACGTTGTCTCCATCGACGTCGGCGTCTGAGACGGGGGGAGGTTCGAGTAGTCCATCTGCGGCTGGCGCAGGAACTACGGCCACACCGACCCCATTCCTACCCACCTTCCTCCCACCGCCTGTTGGTCAGACTGTCGTTCCGGTGATTGTCGTTGGGTTGCAGAGTGTTGCTCATTTGAATTTGGGTGGTGTCGCGCCTACTGGGGTGCCACCGTCTGCCGGAGGTGCAGCTTCTCCCGTTCCCGGACATCATCACCACGAGGATTCAACTGGCGGGTACGCTAGTGGGCTGGGTATGGGGACGGGTACCGGTATGGGTGAACGAGAACCAACGAATGGACGGTATGGGATGGGTATGGACGAAGAAGACGAGCACGACATATTCGGGATGGGAGACCGGTCTGCTTCTGCGAGCCTCGACGGTGACGATGATGGAGGGCGTGGTGGTGGTGACCCGACGAGGGGTTGGCACTCGCGTGCTGCGAATGCGTTTAGGAACCTTCGGCCTGGGGCTGCTGGTGGTGCGAGTACTGCGGCGACTGGGAGACTGGGCGGAGATACGGGGGCTCGGGCAGGAGTGGCGAGGGTGACGCAGCAGAGGCATAATCACGCTCATGCACCACCGGTACCGTTCAACGCACCGGGCTCGAGGACGTTCTTGATCTATGTCATTGGTGGGTATTACCCGCCTGATCATAATATTGTTACGGGAGGCCCAGAGTCGTTCGAGTCGTTTGAAGCTTTGCTGTGAGTATATCCTATCGACCTCTCTCTCTTCGGATGGATGACTGATTGCCTTGTTTCACGATTCTAGTGAACTCGCGGAAATGCTCGGCAATGTGAAGCCTCCGACAGTGACGAAGGAAGATATCGACAAGTCTGGATTGGAGTCGATCAAGCCTTCTTCTCTGGCTTCGTACGAAAAGCAAGGAAGGGTGGCGTCGAGTTGTATTGAAAGGGTACGTTGCTCATCGTTCACCTGCCTTCGATTCCTCTCACTGACCCACTTGATTATAGTGCTTGATCTGTTTGGACGACTATGAAGCCGAGGACGACGTCCGTGTCATGTCGTGTCGCCATGCGTTCCATCAGGGATGTGTCGACAAGTGGTTGCAAACTGGGAGGAACAATTGCCCGGCTTGTCGGTCAACGGTACGTCTCCCTTCGTTATGACATTAACCTGACTTTGTTCTGATCATCGATGACTGCGATCAGGGTGTTCCCGTTGAATCTTCGCCTGTGAATACGGCAACACAGTGATTTCGATCTGGGATGCTCAGTGTAGGTTTGTATTCATGTTCGGGAACGACTTGGTCTTGTCTTCTCTTCTGAATTTCACCGACTGGGCTCTACTGCTACCCCCCAACTATTCATACCTACGCCACGTTTCTGCGTGCATTCCGTTCATTCATATACTTTCTAATCTTTCTTGACGCTTATGCTTCCCGACTGCAATCCTTGTTCGCCCATGCCCCTATCGCTCTCTCTCGTCCTTCCCTTCATTTTTTCTTCCTCTCTCATTCCTCTGAATGTTGCTTTGCTTTGTTTGCCCCGACCCCGTTCTCAGTGTCCGATCCGGAAAATCGTGCTGCTATCCAACTTCTTGGCCGTCCTCCGGTCAGGTGGTTGGTAGTTCAGACATTTCTCTATCTCTCGTTGTCTCGTTGTGGTGCATGTTACAGCTGCTTTCTTCGTGTCTCGTTGCTATACGTGTCGTCGTCGTTTTGCCTCGATATTTTAATGTCTTTCAAGTTGCTTGATGTGGTAATGTCTCCGCTTTTTTTACTCTAAGAAGTTTCACAATGACAATTGCTGTACTACTATACTTGCTGTTGCGATTCTGGAAAGGGAGGGCAGGTGCAGTGACAGCTATGCAAGCGGCGATTCAAAGTGATTTGCTTGCCATCATACCATAGCTTCGGCAACAACTTAAAAGTTCAGACCTAACATTACCAAGTCCGCCACTGTTCTCTATTCCCGGCCATATGTCTCGCCCTTGGCTAAGTTGCTGAAACCGTAGGCAGGATAATCACCCGTTTTATCACTATACTTCTAGAATCTCACAAATCTCGGTATGAAGCGCAGCCACCGGCGTATGCTTCCATTTAGTCACTGCCTCGTGCCTATCTTGGGGCATCAGCGCTATCGAACAGCACCTCCTCCTTCACGCAGCCCATCTTTGTTCTTTGTTCTTTGCCATTCCCCCATTCCTCCCCTGATGTCCCAAGAGAACAGGAGGTCCAACATCTTTTCTCGCCTTTTCGCACGTATCCGTCGGCGAGGCCGCAATGGCCAGGTCGGATCATCCACTGCGGGTGCCGCTGCGTTATCAATGCCATCCTCTCATGATTTCTCAGCCCAGAGATTGTCGCTTCCGACTCATTGGCCAGTGAACAACCTGTCTTCTCGGTTTCCAACGACTCAGCCCCAGCCCCCCGGGCGCCAATCCATGATCGAGAGTTCAGTCACCCACTCCTTGCCGACATCGAGTAATGCGCTTTCGACAAACGAACATGTGAATCGTCCCCGGGAGCCTCGAAAATTTGCCATCCCTCTTCCGAGAGCACCAGGCCTCAATAACATCTCATCCATCCTCGCCGGAGCCAATGACTTTCAAATGAGGGACTTACAATATTTCGAAGCTTCCCACCTAACCGTTAATACAGGTGGAAGTGCGGGTCTCCAGGTGCCGCAGCCCGTTGGTATGTCAATTCTACAACAGATTCTACGAAGATATCCTCTGATGATGCTATCTTCCAGCTGTAGGCTGGGAATTGCTGCTGCGGAATACTGCCGCCAATGCTTTACACGACTCTGGTGCTCGCTATGACGCCCCGAAATGCGACGAAGACACTCGCGTCGAAGTCATTGGCGAGATAATGGATTGGATCATGGATCGCGATGTTCCTCAACGTGTGCTGTGTATGACGGGTGCTGCTGGTGCCGGGAAGTCTGCTTTGCAGCAGACAACGGCAGAGATATGCCTGGCAATTGACAGCCTCGCCTCGTCGTTCTTCTTCTCAAGCTCGGATCCGACCAGAAACACGGCAGAACGAGTGATCCCTACAATCGCTTACCAACTGGGAAGAAATAATGCTGTGATAAAGCATTGGATCGATTCTGCAGTCGACAACGATGGATTAATATTCCTCAAGTCACTACAGGCTCAGATGGAAGCCCTCATTGTGATACCCTTCCAGCGGGCTATAGAAGTCGGCGTAGACCTTAGCACCGTCCCGTACGCCATCCTAATTGACGGCCTGGATGAATGCAACGGAGAAGACCACCAAGCGGAATTGTTGACCGCTATTAGGAAGTGCCTGCGTGTCAAGGCTCTCCCATTCCGCTTTTTCATTGCTAGCAGACCGGAGTGGGCCATCCGTACAGCATTGGAGCCTGGTGGCCACCTTCACAAACTCGCGTACCACATACAGCTCAGCGACAAGTACGACGCCACGGAGGATATGCGTCGATACCTACGGAGGAGGTTCGAAGCCATTGGATTCCAAATTGGTGATCCGAGATGGTTCAGCGACGGAGACGTCGATATATTGGTGAAAGCAGCATCAGGCCAATTTATCTATGCCGCAACGGTGTTCAAATATATTTCAGAGCGTCGGACTTCCCCTCCAGATAGGTTGAGGATTGTCCTCACCTGGACACCTCACCAACGACAGGTGGCAAAACCATTCAAAGCGCTCGACAGGCTTTATGCAAATATTCTGAGGACAGCGAAGGACACTTACGAAGTTATCGATACCAACCACGAGCGGGACTTCCTCCTCCTTTTCAGGGCACAACATTTAAACGGTGCTGGACCCTCTATATGGATGCCGTGGATCGCATCCCTTCCTGCAGATTCTCTCTCCGTGCTTCTCGGGCTGGAATCCAGGGCCGAAGAAATTTTGATTTCAGACCTCCATTCCCTTGTGGTCCTCGAAAGGGACAAGAACCAAGATTTGCGCCTACATATGTACCACAAATCCTTTTCTGATTTCCTAGACGAAGAGAGTCGGTCCAAAGATTTGTTCATCCCACCTTCTCGAGTTCATACGCATTTAGCCAAGTGTTTGATGCAACATATCATCGATTGTCCAGTAGACCTGGATTCAAGTGAGTGTTTGCTAGATGACGGCTCTTCATCTGATTGAATCGCTCATAATTCTCTCTCTTTCCAGTACCAGATACGTGGGAGCAGCTCCCCCTCCCAAGAGCCCACCAACGCTCGCTGAGGGAATCCGTCAAAGGCCTGCCATTTTTCCTATGGGGAATCAATGATATTGAGAACGAAATCGTCGAATTCACCCAGAAGGGCGGATGGGATAGGATAGATAAGCTAATGCCTTTGCTTTTTCGTGGCAGAATAAGCGGGTTGCTTTTCAAGTTTGAGGATTGGAGAGAACATCTACGTCAATTCTCTGCTAATTTCCACGTGAGTAATTCTCCTTTGCTTCCTACTTGGCCCAGCTGGCTGATGATACCGTTTTGTTGTTGGTCAGGCTCGACATCCTGAGCTTGCTGTCGTTATCCTTGAGTTCGTCGCGAAGTGGGAGCGCGATGACAAGGAGTGGGACATCGAATGGAAAAGACGACATGCAAGCTCAAGCGGCGAAACTTGACCTTTCGATTTGTTGCGATGGAAAATACCTGTACAGTGCTACAGTAATACAGATGCTTGTCCTGAGACTAGAATCATGCAGATTAGACAAGAACTCGTAGCAAAGGGCAACTTGGACTCATCGGAGTTACCAGCCGCGATTGCGGTTCATCCGACCTGCATTTTCTCGTCCCTTACAGACACACACACTTTCACCGTTAAATTAATAAATCGCCTGCCTGGGATCTGATAGACGGTCATTAGGTAGGACGGCAAACGATGAGCGTCTGCTTGGTAGTTCAGACATTTCTATATCTCTCGTTGCTATACGTGTCGTCGTCGTTTTGCCTCGATATTTTAATGTCTTTCAAGATGATTGATGTCGTAGTGTCTCCGCTGTTTTTCTACTGTAAGAAGTTTTCACAATGACCATTGCTGTACTACTAGACTCGCTGTTGCGACGTATTTCTGGAAAGGGAGGACCGGAGGTGTGACAGCTATGGAAGCGACGATTCAAAGCGATCCCTTTTCATCATGGCAAGCTTCGGCAACAACTTCAGACCTGACGTTACCAAGTTCGCCTTGTTCTATGTTCCCGGTCTCGTCCCTTGCTGGATTGCTGAAACTAAAGGACATAGGACTCGGAGACACACCTTGGCTCTGCCAGTACCTGTACACTTCTGGAATCTCACTAATTTCGGTATGAAGCGCAGCCACTTCAGTGGAACGTTGATGGCGTCTAGGTATATTCTGAATCGGCTGCAGTATTGGCCGAAAGGTACCAAAGGGGTTTTACAACGGTATTTCGAGAAGGTTGTAAAGCGTGAGGTTGGGTTACTTTTCCCTATTGTCACAGTATCCCGAGTCGCTGATTTGATTTGCTTGCAGTCCGAACGTGATGGTCGTGATTCGATGGCTGATGAACGTGTAAGTGAGAAACCTAATAATATTTATCTGTCATCTACTATGTATAGAGCTCTAACAGAGTAAAATGTATTCAGATCCTCATGCGAGAGGCGGCTCCACAAGGAGGCTCGTTATTGGACGTCTCTCCGCGTCAAGTCTGCCTACGCCATTTAGTCCACTAGGGCTTGGTACTGGGCGAGGCAGACTCAGTCTCATGCTTCAATCTCAAGGAACTTGTCGTAAGTTAGAAAATTGACGTTTGAACGCTTTCCAAATCCCCAACCGCTCGCCCTCATGCTTCAAGATATGAAATCGCCCAAATCCAGTAGAGAAATGCCTGATATTATAGAGCAGTGGCCTTCAAGCACAAGTATGATGAAATTTGGTCCTCTTCTTCGTCCTTGTCCTCCTCCTTGTCTTCCTCGTCTTCGTCTTCCTCATCCTCTTCATCCTCCTCCTCGTCTTCATCCTCTTCATCCTCTTGTTCTCCTTGCCCTCTTCGTCTTCCTTGTCCTCTTCGTCTATGTCCTCTTCCTCTCCTCTTCCTTGTGCGCATCCTCCTCCTCATCCTGCTTATCTCCCTCTTCCGCTTTTGTCTTCCTCATCCTCGTCATCTTCATCCTCTTCCTCGTCATCTTCATCCTCTTCCTCATCATCTTCATCCTCTTCCCCGTCATCTTCATCCTCTTCCTCATCCTCTTCATCCTCTTCCTCGTCATCTTCATCAGTCTCGTCCTCGTCCTCGTCATTGGCATCGTCCCTGTCTTCCTCATCTTTGTCCCCTGTGTCTCTGTCTTCGTCTGCTTTGTCCTCATATTTTCCATAGTCCTCATCTTTCTCCTCGTCTTCCTCATCCTTGTTGTCTTCCTCATCCTCTTTGTCTTTTTCCTCCTCGTCCTCTTCATCCTCTTCATCCTCGCCCTCTTCATTCTCTTCATTCTCCCCCTTGTCCTCTCCTTCCTTGTCATCGGTCTTGTTGTTTCCCTCACCCTCATCATATTCATCCTCGTCAAATTCATTATAATCCTCGTCCTCTTCCTTCTCCTCTTCATCCTCGTCCTCTTCATCCTCGTCCTCCGAGTCTTCATCCTCATCCTCCGAGTAGGCTTCCTCTTCATCCCCATCCTCGTCCTCGTTCTTTTCGTCCTCCTTGTTCTCTCCATGTTGATTTGCAATTGCAGCCAACTCCGCCCTCACATCTTCAAGTTCCGTATAATCTTGATCCTCGCCGGTAACTTTGCGCCGACCTTGAAGTATGTGCAAAAAGATATTGAGGTCTCCTTCCCTGTATCTGTGGCCTGAAGGACGGAGAATCCGGAGTTCCCGACAAAACGATATCGTTTCATCAAGGATCTCCACCTTCGGGTCCTGCTCATCAAACTGTAATGAAAGCACATTGACAAGGTTTCTCAGAGACTGGGGGCGAAGTGGGTGGGGGGCAGGAACAAGTCCAAGCACTTCACGACACATCGAGATCGACTCGTCCAATGTGCCAATGTTGCCGTTCCGCTCGTAACGAGCTTTGAGACTGAGAGCAAGGTTGTTCAGTGCACCAGAGCGATCTGGGTGCATCACAGGGCACAGTGCGAGGGCTTCGTACTGCAGTGATATAGCCTCGTCTAGTGCTTTCTTGTCAGCATTGCGCCTATAGAGGGTGTTGAGACTAGTAGCAAGGTTTCCGAGAGACGTGTAGCGAAGTGGGTCAGGGGCTGGGCGAAGCCGGAGAGCTTCGCGATACAGTGAAATGGACTCGACCAAAGGGTCAAGGTCTCGATTGTGCTGATGAAGTGATCTAAGAGCAATAGCAAGGTTGTTGAGCGACACAGCGCGATCTGGGTGAGGTGGAAGGCAGAGCTCAAGAGCCTTGCGATAGAGAGAAATGACCTCTTGTAACGTTTGGAGGTCACCATCGAGGTCATATCGATCGGTGAGAGCAAGGGCGAGGGTGTTGAGATATTGATCGCCGTCTGAGTGGGGTACTGCCTTGCGGACAATTGAAATAGCTTCATCGAGCATGTCGCGGCTCCCATTGAGCTGGTAACACGATCGCAGTGCAAGCGCGACACAGTTGAGAGAGTCTGCATGATCGGGGTCTGACTCTGGCCGCAGCGCCAAAGCCTGGCGAAAGGCGATTAGTGCTTCTTCGTGCATGTGAAGGTCGCCCATCCTTTCGCCCCGTCGTCTGTAGGACCATCCCAGTTTCAACCATGCTTCTGCGTCACCATCATCAAGCCGCACAGCAACCTCCAAACAAGCCATCTCAAACTCCCACTGGTCTCTGTCGCTTTGACGAAGGTAGTAGGCCAGCTTCCTTAGAATTAATACCAGGTCATCGCCTGGCTCTAACTCGAATTGGTCATCTCCAGGCATGGTGGCCTCGTAAAATAATAAAGCCCACTGTTGTTGAGTGTTGGGGGAGAGGGTTTGCAGTATTGCACAGTGTTCCGTCTGTGACCATGCACTTTTTGAACGTGGGGTTCCGTTGGATACATGGTACAGCCAATACTTCACGGCGTAGTCCTGGATGGCTCGAAGTCGAGTCCTGGGATTCGGAAAGGTTGGAGGGAGGCTGGAAAGCTGCTTCAAAAAGTGTAACCCAAGAGCGGAATGGGATTCGAGAGCGGAGATGGCAAAGGGATTTTCGGCTCCTGTGGCCGAAACGTGCTCGATCAGGGAGAGGTGGAAGATTGCTGTTGCTGGATGCACCATATGTTCAGAGCCAGAAGGCGGAGATCGTGTTTGGAGAGCGAGGAGAGCGGCTTGAATGTTCTCAACAAGATGCCTCGGGATTCCCGACATTTCTGCGAAGTCGGAACGGGAGAGCGGTGCCTGAAGGGCAAATATCGCTCCCAGGTAGTCTCGAGAATGTTTAATGGTCTCCGGGGTTGTGAATGAACATTTTAGCGCATTTTGGTAAAGCACTGCAAGTTGTTCACTACTACCAGTCTGCCGCCGGCTCCCAACAATCTCTGCGAGAATCTCGTGAGGTGGCGAGCTGCTGAGTCGATGCGAAAGCAGCGAAATCACTGTTGCCGCCCAGACAGGGAGCCCTCCCGAGAGGTCTGCAAGCTTGTCGATATCCTGGGGATGCGCTCTTCGTCCATCGATCCACGGAACTGACATGAGGTGCTTCTCAAAATATGCCTTCATCACCTCTGTTGAAAGAGGTTCAAGGTGGTAAGTGCGCACCAAGACTGCTCCAATTCCTGGCATTTGCGAAGCAACAGGGCTCAGCCGAATGGTGCCAATGACCTTGACCAAAGACGCATTCGAGTTGAGATAGCCGAGAGCCTGGATGAATTTGGGATGGTCCCCCCATTCGTCGAGAGCATCAACGATGATGACGAGGGGGTGAGAATGGCCCAGTGATAGTAGGGGCTCGAGTATAAATTTCTGGAGGTGGTTATCGAGCGAGGTCATGTGGCACTCTTCTATGGCTTCCAAGATCTTGGGTATTGCCCGTGGATGGATTCTACCAATTTCATGAGCCAGCATCTTGATGATGGTCTCAGGCCCAGACGTGTCTGTGGGAGCAACGGCAAGGAAGACAGCGCCGGCTAATCGACCAGCTGACCGAAGCTCTCTTGAGAGATGGCCAGCAAGAGTGGACTTCCCAACGCCGGCGGTGCCATGGATGCAGAGGAGAAGCTCGTTCGAGCTTTCAATCCATTTAAATACCTCCTCGACATCTGGTGTCCGGCTTTCGACGAGGTACTCGGCCAGGATCCCGCTCATATCTGGGTGCGTCGGAAGTTCCTTCAGCCTTCCCGACTCTGCATGGGTTAGAGTCTTCAGGCCCTTGCTTCTTGATCGAAACTAAAAGACGTACCGACATTGTTAGCGGTGCGGTGCACGGCTTCGGCGATTTTCTGCAGCACATCTTGAATATCAATCAAGGCGGTACTCTGAGGATCACGGATGTTGAGCTTTGTGTAAACACTGAACACACTCAAGAAATACGACTGACCTGGAACTCTTGGATTGCCATGTTTAGCGCATGGCTTTGTTCGATCAGCTCCTCTTTGAAAGTTGTGTTTTGGAAGAAGCAGGAGATAAAGCTCTTCTGGCCCATGTCTCGACACCGTAAAGCAATCGCACGCAAACGTCTTTTGAGATCAAAAGTAAGCCACTGATCTTTCATGAAGTCACCAACTGCTCAAACCTCTCTAGCTTCTTGACTGCGTCGTCTAAATTCGAGGGTATTTCTTGGAAGGTGGAGCACCGTTCAGCAATGCTTATCACAAATTCACCGGCGGTTCTAGACAGAGATTGCATTTCGTCAAAGTTAGATTGCGTTTGCTAAACGATATCAAGACTTCAATATGACCAATCATCACGTCGAAAAGGGAGATTTGGCACATACCCTTGCGGCTTGAGATATGACGAGAACAGCAGTGAGGACGGGCTTTAGGAAAGGGACCGCTCCAATAGTCTCGATTGCGTCCTTCAAGATGGTGACCACAGGAATACCAATATCGATCAGCGTTACAGCCGTCCCCGAGAGTCCTCGATGGGGCCTTCCTTCGATATCCTCTAGAGAAGGATGAGAATCCTACGTCTGCGTTAGTGTGGTGCTCGCAAGTCGTCCTAACCTCAGCATTCACCTTGATGGCGGTGATCGACTGATCTAGATATTCCTCAGCGCTCATGACAGATGATTCAAGATTGTAATCGAAAGAATGGATATCCTTGACTGCTCTAAGGAGAGTATCAGAAGGAGGGCGCTCACAAGATGTGCGAAGCTTGACACACCTAGAAAACTCCTCCGCCGCATCTACCGCACTCCAATAATCATACTCTGCTGACTCAACATATTGAATTAAACAGACGCAGAAATTGGCACATTTGCCGACGAGCTGGGAGCTCTAAACAGGCAATGAGGAGTTAGCTTTGTACTGCAGAGTCAAGGCTAAGCGCTGAACACTGACCTGCTCGCTCTGGCATTTCGTACTGAGGCTGACAATCACGAGGACCAGTTCCTTCAGACTAGGACAGTCTTCCATCAGGTATGTCATTGATAAAACAGAGATATCCTTCTCGAGGGTGCTTCGTTTGAAAGACGGAGGGCGGTCCATAGCAGCTCCACGAAAAAGGTTGAAGAATCGATCCCGCTTGCGGACTTTGACGTTCTCTTGGGGGGGACTGGTTGGTTGCGCCAACGATGAGTGACCTGACGTTGTTGAAGCGCCGTCTCCATCATTCACACTAGAGATCGAGATGTTTGAGAGTGAGCCACGGGCGAGCCCAGGCTGCAGATACTGGCGAAAGCGACCGCGTTTTCGACTTCCTGAATGACCTTCGGTATTCATTGAGCGTCAGAAGGTGCTGGGGGTTAGATGTCAAGGGGGAGAGATGGACACAACGTGGTCATAGGGCTTGATCTTCTTGTCGCTAGCCCCCAAGACACAGCCCCAGAACCGGGGAACGGTAAACGTCGACGGGCGCCTACCGTTGTAATACAAAGATTTCATCTCGAAACTTGGATCCGATCATGGACATCAGCATCTTGTTATAGTGACCATTGAACACGGAGGGGAGATAAAGTGAGATCTAGAGCCGAACCGGTGGGCTCTCCTGTCCGTCAAGATGAGAAGCAGGTCAAAGTATTCAAATCTTGCCGTATCCAATCCCACCCACCCACAAGACAATTGTCGGATCGTGCCGCGATACTAAGGTTGTTCTCAATCCAAGAGATGGGCGATCAGGCTCAAGCCCTCAGCCTTCACCCGTGTATTCCAATCCTTGGACAAAGTACGTGGTTCAAAGTCTTCTGCATGAAAAATCAGTCACGAATATGCAAAGTAAAAAGTACATAGCGACATGTGTGTACACCTATTAGTTCCTTCAGCATGTCGGATTCCTTCATTAGGTATGTCAGCAACAAGACAGTGATATCGTTTTCGAGGGTGCCCCGTTTGAAAGGTTTCGGAGCGGGAGGAAGGTTCGAAGCGGGATCCCCGAAAGGGGCTAATGAATCGAACCCACTTGCGGGGTTTAGAATTCTCCCTGGGGACGTTGCCACCAGGTTGCGCTGACGATGAGGGCTTTGATGGTGTTGAGGCGCCGTTTTCTTCATTTGCGCCGGAGGCGGGCACACGGCCAAAGGAAGACGACAGATACCGGCCAAGGCGACGGTGTTTTCGATCTCTTGCAGAAGCTTCGGTAGACATCATACGGTGAGAGGCGTTGTATAAGCAGGGGTAAGCGCCGGAAACGAGGTGACCATGAGGCTCGTACTTCCTGTCAAATATGCCCATCCTATGTGCGTTCCAAAGTTTAGACAAACTACGTCGTTGAAACAACTGAGCTACTGAAGCCTTTTTTCGGTCAGTAGACTCGAGATCAACAGGCTTGGGAGATGAAAAGACAAAAATAAGGTTGAGGGAAGGAAGAATGGAGGTAAGTGCACCTTTGACTACCAAGAACCCGGGTGCCGAGCGTATTTGCCCTGGAAAATCCAGGGCCGCTTTGAGGGTTCCTCCACTATGCCGATACATGAGTCAAGTTCATGAGAAACCGAGGTTTTAGAACACGTCAACTCCAACCTTTGACCCAAAGGAGAGGAGAAACGAACACACCTGAAATCCCAACCCTCCAGAGGCGGCTTGTCACGGTACTGCTATCTGGAGCAACGGTCTCGAGGCTCTCTCGCGATGCTTCGCAATGTTTTTTATCGCGCTTGTGTGCTGGTATGATTCTCGCTTGATTTCCACGTTCGAGGCTTCGACTTTGCAGTTTTTCATCTTCATTGATTTGATTCTTAGCGCGCCGCTTCCGCTCCAATTGATATGCCGTTTTGCCTCTTCCCTCTGTCTTCAATGTCATGAGAGCGTCAACTTACTGCACTCTTGGAGTAAGCACCTTTGTGCCCTGGAGCCTACCTCACCCCGCTGGAGCCTTCAGCAGCAGTCGGTCATTCACAATTTTCAGCTGTGCATTCGGACTATGGGAGGCGATTCAGGAGCCGTCTTATCACTGCACGATCGTCGCGAACTTTGTTTCGTTCAGAGGAAAGGCCTAAGATATACGTGCAGTCATTGTCAGTGGGGAGATCTTTCAGGAACAAACAGGTGATGGCTCACCGTCGAGACCCGAAGATGGCCCTCAGTCTAACTTGAACAAAGAGTTTGACTGGACGAAACGACCAGCCTTGCATCCAACAGGGACATGGTGACCATGTAATAGATCGGCCCCACTGGTTGACCATCACATGCCGAGGGTCATTCCAGAGTAAAGCGGACGAGCGGGCAGTTCAACTTGTTGGGAGTTGGGATACTGCCGACGGGGCGAACTCCGAGTCGAAGTTGGACTGATTTTCTTATGAGCCACGAATATGAAGCCACCGAGTTCGTCGAAGTTCAGTACGTTCGGTCTGAGGGGTCTGAGGGGTGGAGGCGACAAAGGAACTTGGGAGTGGGAGTGGAGTCGGAATCGGAAATGTTGACAATTTGGCAGCGCCGTTCAGTGCAAACACGTAAAACCCTGCTCACTCCGCACTCCGAATTTTCTAAGTTTTTGTTACTCACACCGACGCTCATGGCCGTTCACTTTAGGCACAGGGTCCCATACATACTTGCAGACTTGCAGTGCATGGGTACCAAGAAATACCGAGTGTCATGAGCCAGCAGTTGTTTAGGTACCGCTGCCTTCACGCCCCCTCGTTCGCTTGTTATCCGGGTCCCACTCGCTCACTCTCTAACGGAGTATAGGGTCGAAGGTTGAGGTGTATTGACAACACATGACGTGACGCTCTTGACCGACAAACGTCCTCTCTCACCCCACCGTGACCTAGGAAAGTTGGAACGATGTCCCGATAACGCTAGAAACCACAGCACCTCCGAGTCATTCGCTTTGACGCTCTCCTTCTACCGACCCGTCTTGGCTTACACAAAACTTCTAACGGGTTCAGTGGGACTTGATGACACTTCATACTAACTCGAGGGAACGTTGTCTGTCCCCTGGTGTTTTGTCCCACATTCCGCTGGAGCATGGAGATGCCGTGAAATCGAGGGTTGGGTGAGTGAGCTCCGTCGATTTACTGACGACGTCTCTCCTTCGGAATTGGCGACCAACCATTGGCATTGGCTCTAGCACCGTAAGCCTGACGTTGCTGCGGTTATTGGCAATTTTATTGAAAGGTGGGAAGGGAGAGACGCAATACTAGGCAGTAGGAAATAATCGGACCAGGATTCCAGAATTTCCAGTGTCATAGGGTAAACAAAGTCGATGCCGGTCGCAGCCAATTGCAAGTCCAAGTTTGGAGAAGATATGTGGCACCCCATAAGGCGCAAACACCCAAGAATAATGAACAATTCAAGTAGGGTCGTTTAGGTGTACGGCCCACAATGCTGATTGCGCTCGAAGTCACGAAACAGAACATTCTAGTCGGACATCAACAAAGAAAGTGAAAACCGGACAGAATAACTGGATCTGAGGATGCCAGGGAGTAGCCCCTCACCCGAAGTCGCCCGCTGAGTAAAGACGACCACGTAGCACATTATCGAACGATAGGCAAGCAACGTAACCTTGAATGACACCGACCAAGAGAGGGTACTGGAGACGCAGTAGGACACGAGCTCTTTTTGCAAACCACATCAGAGAAGAGCACGCCTTGAAAATGATTTTCGAAACCTTGGGTAAAGTGAATCATAGAGACATAAGCAGCTGGAACCAAAATGACCTTGGGTCGATCGAGGAAGAGAAGGATCGCCCTAACCCCATGGCGTGGTTATGGTCCCAAAACGGGTTGGGCTGGATTGGCTTTGACGTCGTCTTGCCACGGAGAACTCTTGTCCTGCAACCACCATGTCCTCGAGAACAGACCTCCTCGCCTGGCTGAATGAGCTCCTGCAAATCAACTACACCAAGGTTGAGCAATGCGGTAGCGGCGGCGCGTACTGCCAGATCATGGACTCGATCTATGGTGCGTATCCTGACCATCCTTGGTGGTATTGGCTACGCTCAACCTCAAATTTCGATGATTTTTTTCTTGCGTGGGCTCGGGGGGACGTATAGGCGATGTACCCATGAACAGAGTCAAGATGAACGCGAAACACGAGTACGAGTTCCTCGCCAATTTCAAAGTTCTCCAAAACGTGTTCAAGGCCAAACGAATCGACAAGGTACGTGCAAAAACACCACCCTCACCCCTCTATTTCTCCATTGTAATTCAAATACGCGGGCTGACACACCTCTGCAGCCCGTGCCGGTGGAGAAACTCGTCAAATGCAAGATGCAGTACGTACCACTCTTCATATGACGCCACGCCGCCCCTTCCTGATCTGCTCGCGATAACCAGGGATAACCTCGAATTCCTCCAATGGATCAAGAGATTCTGGGAGAGCAACTATGGAGGGCATGGATACGACGCGGTTGCACGTCGAAAAGGCGCGGCACTCGAACCACCCGCCACCGTTGCCCCCGTGCCCACCTCCCGGAGTACTCCAGGTGCTGCCGGTGGAAGCAGGGCTGGCGGTAGGACACCGCTTGGTGGCTTCAGGTCTGGCTCGGCGCAGTCGAATGAGCAGGTGATACAGCTGCAGAACCAGGTAGCCGAGCTCAACGGACAGCTGGAGGGCCTAGAGAAGGAGAGGGACTTTTATTTCGAGAAGGTGTGTACTGCGTGCTCTCGATATCGATGGCCCTCGTACTGACGAACGGATAATCTATTCTCCTGCGTGTCTAGCTCCGTGAAATTGAGATTCTCGTTCAAGAACAGATCGAGTCCACAGAAGAATCCGGAAAGGAGGAATCTGAAGTCTTCAAGAAAATCCAGAAGATCCTCTACTCGACGGAGGTTAGTTAAACTCTCTCCCTCTCTTATATCAAATTACGTGCCCGTGTTTCTCATTCTCTGGTTTCCGTGGACACTACAGGAAGGATTCGAAGTTCCCGAGCCGGGAGCTCAGGTAGATGAAGAGGAGACTTTCTAGAACTATCGCCAGTGCTCTTCCTCCTCCTCTCACTCCTACTGCTCCTCCTCCTAATACCTACTGCTACTTATCGGCCCTGTCACTCTTTGGCTGTCGCTGTCGTCGTAATCAATACAAATCGGACCTATATCAGCCATAACCTTACCCGGTACATCTGAAGCTTAGACCACCTTCCGATATTACCTCTTCCTACTTATACTCTATACACCTTTTCAATGAATCAACTCTCCGCCATTCATCTTCGATACGGGGTGCTACCACTTTGTCCTTGAGCGAAGCCGGTGAGATAGGCGTCTCGACTGCTTCTAAAGGTAAAGGATATGCACAATGCATTGGCTTTCGAAGAGGAGGAGGTTGTCCCACCGAAGTCCGATACTTCAGGACAATGGATAGTTAGGACGGCAAAGCCTACACCCTTCAAACTGGATGGATAAGAAACGCCACAAGACTTCGATGCGATGGGTTAATCTACAAGTACAATTACAAGAATGATGCAAGATGGCAATGAGAATGTGCGGAAAAGAGGTGGTCGTATACGTCGTAATCGTAAGGGTCATGACTCGAACAGCTGAGAGAGAGAGAGAGTTGCGGATGTGAATGAGCGAGCTGGAGTCGGCTCGGGGAATGCAGAAGCTATAAGATATATACTATGATTAAAATAAGGATAGCAATGTCCAAACGGGATGAATGAAACGTCCAATCGTATGTGTGTCCAAGGGATTGAAGGGTCTTTTCAAAGCTTGATAGATACTCCCTGCTAGGAGCAGAGCGCTGCTCCGAAACTAGCAAGTCAAAACACTACCGGAGAGGATATAGAGCCCTCGGAGTCAAAACCAACTTGGCTTGAACGCCCGTGGGCTGAGACGGTTTCTGGGCTCAGGAAGGCCGAATGAATGCCACGGCGAGAGTCACGTTCAAACTCTCGCCAAAATCTTCCTCTCTATGGCACACTTGGCCATAAAAATGAACACCGATCCGAGCATCACAGTCGCACCAGCGAAGATGATGGTACCAGTGTACGAACCGTTCGGGTCGTGCGAGAGCAATGCGCCAGCGATCGGGTTGCCCACAAGGGATCTGTCAAGAAATCGACGGCGGTCATTTAGCCATACTGGAAAGCAGAATCAAGTCGCACAGAAAAGACTCACGGGACCGAGATAACACTATACAACAACCCAATCCTCGTCCCCACATCCCCTCTCTCGAAACTGCTAACCCGGACAACACACGGTGCAATCAAGCTGACAAACGCACCCGACCAGAAACCATAGACGGCCGCAAACGCCAACAGGACTTGTAGGTTCTTCGCGCCGAGCCATAATGTCACACACGAAAGGCCCGAAAACAGGGCACTAGGAAAGAGGAGGTTGAAGTGACCGAGGGAGTCGGAGAGGTAGGCTGGAGCGATTCGGCCGAAGATGCCTCCTGCGTTTAGGATGGCTAAGACGTAGTACGGGTTGAAGGAGGTGGTAGAGATGTAATGGGCGTACGAGATGATGTAGAAGATGGGTATGAACAGGCCTAGAAGGGAAAAAATCGGTCAACCTGGGCCTGGCTAGAGAAATGAATGATGTACGTACCGAGTGCGACAAAACCACTTCCAACGACTAGTAACAGGTACCTCATATCGGTGATCGCCAGCTTCAAGTCCGAGAACCGACTTGTTTGGTTCGTCCCAGATTTACAGAGAGGGCTACAGTTCTGCACTTGCTGTTGCTTGGCTGCTCGTTGAGGTCGCGGGGCGGCGGTGACAATCATGGATGAGAAAATACACATGAGCGCGCTTGATAGCCCACAGATGAGGATACCATCTCGGAATCCATGCCATGCGAAGAGCTTTTGAAGCATGATCGGATATATCACCCCACCTTCAGATTAGATTAGAGGTGGGTGACGGAGAATATATAGATAACGGACTAAATCACTTACCGACACTGGATCCCGCAGCAACTATGCCCATAGCCGTCGCCCTGTATTTAGAAAAATGGGTGGACACGCTCGCAAGGGATGGATAGAACCTACACGATGTATAAAAGCCAAAGTCAGTAATAGCCATCAGCGGGAATGAAAAAGGAAATATTCTTGCTTTTAAGCAAGAGCGGGATCCGTGATGGATTTGATTTCGCAACTTACAACAATCCGGTCGCCAACCCAAAAAGCAAACCCTGCGATACCATGTAATGCGCATACTGCGTAGAGAATGCCGTTGCTACGATGCTGAGGGCGTAACATACTGACCCGGAAACCATGAGCCATGTGGGTCCGTAAGCATCAAAAATGCGACCGATAAAGCCACCCTGCAAAAATAAGGGTGAAACAGGTCAGAAAGCTTCAGATAAGCACGAGGTGAGTTAAAAGGATACAGCGAAGTAGGTTGGAGTGGTTGAGTGTGTTTCAGCTGGATATGGGCGATATTAAATGGAGCCACAAGGACTCCACCCTCATTCCTCCCGTCAACCATCGTCGACCCGTCACCCAACACACATGAAAAGTCGTATCGAGACGAACGCGACAATTCGACCGGTCAAGAATCAAAATCGGAAAAGCCAGAAAAACGCAGAGTAGAAGATGAGGAACTCACAGAGAAGAAAAACACGCAGAGTTGCAAACTGCCAATCCATGAAATCCGTGAAGGACTCAAATGATTCAGTTGATGACTTGAATAAAACGTGTTAAACGTCCCAAACGAGTTCATCAACCCAAAGGTACAAAACAGCGCGACGAAGCCTCCCAACACAGCCAACGCAGCTCTCGCCCTTGCTCTCTCCTCCGGATTCATCCCCATCCAACATGGTACCAGTCCATTGGCACCATGGACACGCACCGTGCTCTTGCTACTCGTTGAGCTCCCCGGCATCAAAGGCGGCCGCCGAAAGCACGACGAAGGTGAGTGTGATCCACGACAGGGAGAACCAGGCGTAACGGAGCCCGGAAAGTGATGATGGTGTCGAGCAACCGTAGCAACCCCTACTCCAAAGACCGTGCTCCCGCTACACGTATGGCCCGTCCCACTCAACCCAGATTCGTCCCCGTCACGCAAGTACCCATCACAGGTAGAGGCGAATGACATCACGCTCATACTGCTAGAAGGCTTCTTGTGACGTGAGTAGTAGCATTCCTTTTCTTCATTAGGCTCGGTGATTAGGCCGTAGTCTTTGCTTGCCGAAGCCGAGGAGGAGAGGTGGCGGGAGTGATGGGGCTGCTGGTGATAGGGATGGTAATATAGACGAGGGACGGTAACGATGGGGGGAGTGGTGGTACTGATATGGCTCAGAGTGGGACGGTGATTGGGACTGTACGTCGCAGGTGGAATCAAGGGGACCGGGAAGTGTGACAGGACTGCACTGGAGGAAGAGGGGAAGGGTATCGTTGCTTGACCGTGTAAGGCGGCAGCGGCGGTGGCGGCAGAAGGGCGTCGCGAGGGGAGAGGAGGTACTGTCGATATCGGGTCTTCGCTGCATTTTTCAATGTCGGGCATAGAAGCGATGGACAGAACGGAGTCCAACTAGCTAGCTTGGCTTCCGTGTGATCAACTCCTGCCACCGATGGACTATTGACGATGAGAGAGATAAAGCAAGCCGAAACGTTGCCAATGGATGGTGCTCAATGCGGCGTGCAGGACTCGAACGCAGCAGTCTTCTACCAGCGGAGGGAGAAGGAGATGGGGAAGGCGGAAGCAATGGGAGATACCCGATGACTAGCGTTTAAATGGAAGGAGGCGGAGGAGAGGGAGAGGGAATAGAGCCGAGGAGGCGGGGTGAATAGGCGACAATCCATCGCGGGGTGTGGAATTTGACACATCTTATACCTAAAAATCAAAAAATTATTCTGGAAACCCAAGGCACACGCAGACTTCGGCCACTGACGAAGGTAAATGAAGGGTCCGATTACAGGGATGCAGAGGAGTTGCAACCAGCCAACAAATCTGTGACTCGAGCAACAACCGTGGCACCACAATACACCATCATACGAATGATGACTCCGGGGAGCAATCGAAAGGCACTAACCACGACGCAGTAAAGCAAGCGTTTTGATTACGAATCGGAATGAGAGCGGCATGTCCGTCAATGGCGGGGTGTTGAAAGGTGGCATAGATAGTTTATCAGCGGAGGAAGATCGAGACTCCGAAGGCAGAGCTTGTGTGAGATGGATGAATGCGGAATGAGGGCTGCTTTTGGCTCAGCCTACTTGGGAAATTTCGAGAATGCCCGAATCGACGGATTCTTCGAGCATGGTTCGCGGGCTGTGACGTTCTGTTCAAGCAGCTTCAATGTAAAATGGAGGTGCAGTGCGCAGCCATGGTGGCACAAAAAGAGCCTCGGGTTTTTCAAAGCCCCGAACGCAGGTATGGTTGCACACAAAGTGCTGCAAAGGCTAGCTTGAGTTCCATGTTTTGCTCACATATCATATACGCAGTAAGATATCTTACCTGGGTCGTTTACCTGGCAACGCGAGTAATTCGGACATAATGGAGAGGTAGAGCGGTTGGATGGTTCCTGTTTCGGTTTGTGTAGCAGTAAATGATGAGTTTGGTTGGATGGCGATGAGTATCGTCGAGGAAGATGCAGTTGATCCTGGGAGAGTTGCTATGTGGTAAAGCCCAAGATGAATATCATGGGTAAAAAGTGATATGATGCTACTAGCCTATGTATAACGGTTGTCTTCATCATGCGTGGACAGACTTGTCGCCGGCTTCGAATTTACCCCCTAGGTCCAAGCTGGGCGATGGACAATTCCTATGCTATGAAGAGTGAGGCGCAAACTTGAACTCGAACTCTAATCGCCGTCATGGTTCAGTGACGGTCAACAATTGCAGTCTGCAACTACGCTGTGCAGGACATGTGGGATGATTTCAGTGATACCGCTCTTGATTCCGAACTTGGAAGTTCAGAATAGAGGCCGTCAAACACAGCCCCTGCAAAGAACATACAACCCGGATCCCATTCGGCGTGATATTTTGCTCGGAACTGAAGTTGACACGCACGCCCCTGCATTGGACAACTGCGAGCTTCAGGCTCCTTCTCTAGTGGATCAGGGGGCTAACCGTGACCAACGGAGACAGCAACTGAAAACCACATACCGAAACCCACCATCCGTCAACTCTTGGGAACACCAAGATTCGGTGATTAAAATGAAGTTTATGCTCCATTTTTCCATGAACCACGGATCCGACATCCATCGACCTACGACCACATTTCTTCCGCTCTCGACATTTCCGAAAACGTAGTCCGCGAGCCTCGTGGCATCCAAGTACGCCGTGGGTGGCGATGTCATAGCCTTCTTTGTATTAGGCAAGGTTCGCATCAAGGCGCGCTTCAGAATGCTGTTGGGTTGCTGCACATGATAATTCCTGAAAGGTAAATAGTAGACTGTGTTCTCACATACCAAGTGGACTTTGGTTTGGCACAGTGGGGAATTGGAATGTCCTGAGTCATACGTCGACACAGCAGTATTCGGAATTCTGAATGCGGACCTCGATCCTTCGCCACCGAGAGCCGTCAGAATGGCTCCGGCTTCTTAGCCTTGTGAAGGACTCGACAATTCATGGCTTCCAATCCCAACAATTCCCCACCGAGGATCAGGCTCAAAAGCGACCTCTTGCGCCCCCGGAAGTGTGGCTTCACAAGGTCTCCCTCCCTGTGGGCCTAGAATTCCAACGAGAAGAAAGTGCTGATGTCAAGACTTCGTCTGAAACAGGGAAATGGAAAGGCAACGCAAAAGTATATTGCCTGGGGTGCACAATTCGGAGAGTCCTATCGATTACGGATCCGCCTTGTCGGTCTATTCATTTCGGGAGCGGACGAGAAGTGAGAGGAACCTAATGAGCCTGTTAGGCGGTTGTAAACGTTTCATTTGACAAGTGACGAAGGAGCGCGGACCTTGTCAATTGTCAATGAAAGGGGGGGCCCAGACTCATGGACGTCATCCATGTAGAGATTTGACAAACCGAACCCAACGATCGTGGCGTCGTAGTAGGGGCTGCCTGAGCACTACACACTGGACTCCTGCAATCGACTTTTTGCGGCTTTCAAATCTCGATACCTCTTGATAGCCTTCTCTCGTTCCTGTTCCATCATCACCTTCTGCGCCATCGAGACCACGTTATCCGCCTTGCTACCCGACGTGCCACCCAGCTTCGTTTTCGCGGCTGCGCCCCGAGGAAGGGTTTTCAATTCTGGAGGGGCCATGGCAATGTCATTCAGACGTTTCGGAGCGGATGTTGCCACAGGTAGGAAGTCCTTTGGTGGTCTATTAGCAGCGGGAGATGCAAGGGTGGCTTTGACCGCAGTTCGCGAATGGTTTTGAGATTTAAACTTGGATAACTCCCCGACAGGATCCGCGGACTTCGAGGACGAGGGCGTTTGGTCGGACTCCGTTGAGTTAGTGGTCGCTTTTCCCTTCCCCTTCTTCGCTTTTGATTGCTGTTTTGCTTCGAGCTCTTCACGCAGGGCTTTACGAGCTACTGCACGCCCTGAATCCACGGCGCTCTTCACAAGCGGACGGAGGTCGTCTTCTACCCGCCTTTACCAATGTGAGTATGAATCAGGGTAGAGCGTGAAGATGATGCCCACCGATTGAAATGCTGTATCGATTCTCCAGGTAAGATTTGCAGTTGCTGGGACCCAATTTTTCTGCGCTTTCCCAGTCCAGAATCAGATTCTGCTTCTAGCTTCCGCTTCTTGAGTTTGAAGTCTTCTCTTATTTTGAGAGCGTTGAGGACCCGCTGCGCAGACTTCGGGATATCTTCATTGGAAATAGAATCCTTGCTGGTCGGCCCCAAGTCTAAACCTCTGGCTTTCTTGGTTGAGTTCGGCTTATAGATCAGGCTGCCAAAAACGCGCGGGATGACTCACTTTTCCTTCCTCAGCTGCTCGCGTACACTGTGCTTCACTCGTTTATGAGGCATCGTTAGACGAAGATACCCAAAGTGAACTGATTTGAAAACTTGAACGGGGGCGCCCAAGCCAATAGCCTCTCAAACAAACACGAACAAAGCTAGGAACAAACCTTCAAGCTGGCCAGGAGAGAGCTCAGAGTCGCCGTCTTGCATCTCACAACGTTCCTAAGCCTTGCCAACCTAATCTAAGCTGATATTACTCGATTACAGTACTGAAATATCGTGAAATCGTACACATTTATAACTACAACTTGCTTAATCAAGTAGAAGGAAGTAACACTGTCCAAAAATCCAAATTCAAGAGGAGAAATCATGCCCAGTATCAAGGTCCCTCGGAGACTAGTCTCAGTGACCAACATCCATCATGAACACTTTCCCCAAAGTGGTCGTAGTCCTCTCAATGATGTTCACCTTGTTTCCCATAGGGTCAAACACCGTCACTACCCTGTACTGCTTCTCCTCCCGCGGATCCTTTTTCCCTCCAACGAACTGAACGCCCATAGTCTTCAGTCTATCGTACAACGTATCCCAGTCATCGCATTCCACCTGCAGGAACACGGCATCACCAGCCTGATTTCCCACCGCGGCCTTGTCCCTCTGGGTCTTTGCTTCTCGGAATCGTAGAGAGGCGCACGGTGTGAACTCGACGAGATTAGGTGGGGTGGCGACAACCAATCGTTCACCGTTGACCTCCTCGTCACATTTGAGGTTGAAACCGAGGATGCCTACGTAGAATTGGGCGGCTTGTGGGACGTGGTCGCACATGACGGTAATGAGGGACAGGGTATCAGAGCGAATGAGTGGCGCGGATCGCGATGGCATCGTTGCTCAGGAGTGTGACTTCACAGATGTTGTTGGTGCAAAAAAGCACAGTGCTTGGAGGGAAACGCAAGAAGGGGTGGTCGAGGAAGTGTGCCAAAACTCTTGCATCGCTTGGTTTTCATATATGAGAGGGGCCCTATCCCAGATCACCCAATTCTGCCTATTGTCCGTCCTATTGACATCACTCTCCAAAACTCACGTCTTCGTTAACGATAGATTGACCGGTAATGATATCATGGAGTACATATCTGAGCAATTTGAGATGCACCCTCTTCGGTGGCGTAGAAAGCCCCACTATCATATTCAGCATCATGAAGGAATGTTCCTTGGGGCCCGGTTGCTAGGACCTGTAGGTTTACACCACTGGAGCTGTCAGTTTGGGCTTTTGGTCTAAGAAGACCGTTCTTGTGAACGCGCTGCGTCATTAATGAGGCGCGTGGTCACGCAAAGCTCACGTGCGTTATGCTGAATGCACGGACCATGCCAGGACGCAGTCTCCTTCCTTCACTTCCAGCCCTCAGATTAACACGCCCTTGTTCAGGGGGAGCACTTAGCGAGACAAAATGTTGTGCTTGGAGCTAGAGAGCCTACCAGAACGAGGTTGAACACAACTGAATTGTCAAATCCGGCTCACCAAGTCATGATCAAGCAGCTTGAACTATTTCTCAATTTCTCAGTACGTGGGCCTGCTCACACTGACGGTCATAGATTTGTTGGATTTCATGTATCATACCTTTAGTACCGTGTTCTTACGGGACCTTGTATCACTCGCCGGAAACTTATTTTTTCTTTCTCCTTTCCTTTGTTTGGCTGGCGCAGTGGCCGAGCTTGATTCAGATGATATCAGCTTCGATGGTATGCATTGCCAGCGACACGATGAACCTTGAATTCAATCGTTTGCTATCGACTATACCCCTTTATAGGCTTCCTTGTGGCAAGTAGCCTTCCCAAGACGGGGCCTTTAGAAGGATAGAAGCAGCTTGAGGAACCAAGTGGCCACAAGGAGGATAGTACTTCAATAACAACTGTGATAGTGAACGCTCTGTACGACGCATGGAACGAAGGCTCTTCACTGATGCCGTTCATCCGAAGAACGGGCGTAGAGCTATAAACTCGACGACTGAAGCCCCCCAGGATCCCTGCTTCGCCGCAACGTTCCTTGGTCGACCACTCGACCACCATGAACGTCGTATTAACCATCCTCCTGGTTTACCACGCGATCGCTCGCGTGAGTGCAAGCGTAGGTCAGGTACCTTCTGTCAATGGGATTATGGGTGGAGTCCCATCCATAGCACGCCAGGGGCTCAACGACACAGAGGGACCTTCCACGTCTGCCTGGGAGAATCCACTTGCAGTCCCTGGGAAGGTGCGCTTGGTGGAAAACTCAGGCCTCTGCGGTAAATCTGCCCAAGTGTACAGTTCCATACACTAAACTGATGATAAGGTTTCCAGAGAAAACTCCCGGGGTCTACGAAGCTGCTGGGTATGCCGACTTAAGCAAAACGGATAGCATCTGGTGAAGCGGCCTCCCAACTGATCGCGCGATTTTGCATTCGAAGACTTAACTTTTTTCGCAACATTTTTCCCGGCTATGACAGGTTCTGGTTTTTCGCCGCGCGCAACAACCCCGACACGGCTCCTCTCGTTCTTTGGTTCAACGGTGGAGTGCGCCCGTCAAGTATTCTCGCGTCGTGATAGCCTCAAAACTCATTGTATGGTGCTACTTTTCAGCCAGGTAGCTCGAGCATGTACGGCCTTTTCCAAGCCCACGGACCCTGTCGTATCTCCAACGACAGTCGCTCCGTGAACCACAACCCCTTCTCCTGGAACACAAATGCAAATATACTGTATATCGACCAGCCCGCGGGTGTTGGATTCTCAGTAAGCTTGCCACTGAAAATCGGGACCTCTCAGCAGGCTGCCAGTGATATCTGGAAATTCCTGCAAATTTGGCTGTCAGACGGGCGTTTCTCCGGGTTCAAAGGGAGGGAGATTGGGATTTGGGCGGAGTCGTGAGTCCTTGTCGTCGGCTTTCACCTATTCGCCCATTCGAAATGACTGACGTAAACTAGCTACGGAGGGCATTACGGACCCGCGTTTGCAAAGTAGGTTTGGAAGGCGACCTTCTGTTGCACTACATAAGTGCCTAAAGGTAGCGAACTGCAGGTACTTTTTGGATCAGAACGATGCGATCGCTGCGAGGCAAAGCGCAGATACACCGGTGAACTTGACGACCCTAGGAATTGGGAACGGTCTTACAGTAAGCTTTATTTTACCAGAAGAAACGCCACAGCTGAGACGTAACTTCCCAAAAGGATCCCCTCGTGCAATACGCGTGGCTAATGAGCTATGCAGTGAATAATCCGTATCATCCATTAGTCAATGATAGCGTGGTCCAAGCTGCGAATACCTCGTGGAGTAGAAAAGGCGGATGTCGTGATCAAGTGCGTCCAATTGTTCATACGTCAGTCGAATTGGAGCTGATTCCCGTTTGTGAGTAGATTTTGGAGTGCTATTCGAGCGACTCGGATATTGCGTGCTCCGCTGCTCAGAGTTATTGCAATTCCAACATTCTGACAAGGCTGAACGGGAAATATGATGTGCGTTCACAAATAGTTCTCTTACCCCCCTTTCTTCAAATTGAAAGAGAAACTCGCTAGCCATACTACGTTCCGACTCCTCAACCGAATCCGTACCCTCCAGACTTTAGCAACTACCTCAATCAGAATAGGTTATTAATAGAAACCCAGAAGATATGGATAGGTACGAACTACGAGGTGTACGCCAATTTTGCCATTACCGGCGACTGGATGAGAAACTCGAGGGGAGATTTAGAGAAAGTGGTTGATAGAGGTGTTAAGGTGCTGGTGTATGCCGGGGATGCTGTGAGTGTTTCTCGTCCGCAGAATATCACTTTCTATCCCCACTCTGCTGTTTGGAAACCGATGTTTTTACTTTGCAGGATTACATTCTGAACTACTTCGGAATAGAAGCAATGGTAGGTGGTTTTCGTGGTAAGTGAGTATACCTTGCCTCATTCTCATTTCAGATGGACGCTCTCGAGACGAAGTTCAGTCACGATTACCGGACCCAGAGTTTCAAGAATTATACAGTTGATGGGGTCGTTGCTGGTGTTTACAAACGTGCTGGGACGTTATCATATCTACGGGTCTATGGGGCAGGTCATATGGTTCCCGCGTACTCAGTAAGTGTTTCCTTCTACGCACTTCAAACAGAGAATATGCTGAAATTTGGTTGCTTTGGACAGTTCGGTAGCTTGCACATTGGGCAAGCTGCTTTGCAAATGTTCGATCAGAGTCAACTTGGAAAGGGGTTACAGCCCACATGAAGTATCACGACGAGCGTCTTTCCCTAGAGTATACATATACAGATTGAAACATCCCCAACTCATGTTCGTCGTACAGGTGTCACTATCCTATAATGACAAATAAGTATAGCACAAAGTCCCATCCAAATACATTTACAGAGACCAGGTCAATCACATCGTATATACAGCCTCACGATTTCTTCGGTTCCAGGATCCTCCGCAAGTTGATCTCAACAACTCTGCCCTTCACCCCCATACTAGCCAAGTGATCATCATTCTGATCATACGCGACATAGAAGACGCCAGGTGACTCCT
Source organism: Candolleomyces efflorescens (assembly GCA_027579765.1). Lineage (NCBI taxonomy): Eukaryota > Fungi > Basidiomycota > Agaricomycetes > Agaricales > Psathyrellaceae > Candolleomyces > Candolleomyces efflorescens. Next base: position 243,053 of record JAMZDL010000015.1, on the reverse strand, counting down.
CGACCGCCACGAAACCTTCCCAGTCCTCCAACATCACCCCTTCTTGCGTAGGCGTCCAGTCCCATGGCCCGTGAATATTGTTGATGCTTGCCGACTTGTTCCCATAGGTGAGGTGCAAGCCCTTCCGATCCGCGTAGATCCAATTGAGCTCCGGGGGATCGCGAGAAATCGTGCTGACAAGCGCAAGCGGCTTTTTACCAGCTGGGTACTCGAGGTAGAACCCGGAGAACGGGTGACCATCGGGAAAAATACGATAGTTGGAGTCTGCAGCGTCGAGATATAACTGTAAAATTATTCAGTAAACCCGACCAGCAACATATGCTTCGTTCGAGGCTCACTTTCTTGTCACGTAGAACGACGATCTTGTTATGAACGAGATGCTTTGCAGAAGACGACGCATCAGTGCATTCGACCATGATATTGAACTTGGCGAGCCGTGGGTCGTCTTTCTCTGGTTCTCCCCCTCCTCCTCCTCCCCCTCCCCCTCCTCTCTGCTGAGCACTGACGCCCTGAGATATTCCGACGACAGATGTTGATGTAGAGACCGCAGCTAGTGGGATGGCTACAGAGCCTGCGGCGACCCCGATGATTCCGATAACGTCCATGACGGTGAAAATGGGATGATCTTTCGAAGGGCTTGTGTGCAGAATCGGTGGTGCTCGGTGGTATCAGACAAGGAGCGGCCTCTCGGATGGAGTTGCACAATTTGGTTCCTTTTGGGTATTCATTATGTTCGGAGGGTATGACGTCGGATGTACCCAGGGCGCCAAATTAAATTTGATACGCGGTGATTATCAGGTTCATGCGTCATCAATATCATCACCTTCTGATCTGTACCCTGGCCTGGAAACGTTAGCAGCCATCTTTGGTCTGTCTTCGGCGCTGGAAGGAATTCAATACAGCTTGGAAAGGAAACACACGTTTACAGAGAAACAGGATATGCAAGTGACGTCTCCAAATGACGTCCAAGCTCCTTCTTGACGATTGACTTGCCCGTCACATACCACAATTAGGAACATCTGGATAACAAAGGAAGTCAACGGGAGAAACATACGTCGATGGTACGCAATTAGAAGGTGGAGGTGGTTACTCTGTCGTAAGGTGATGTAGCTCTCCGCTCTTTTGTTCCTCGCAATTGGAGTTTCGAGTTGGAGAACCGGTCCTTGCTGCGGCACTTCTTTAAAAAGGAGCCTTGGAACCGCTCCAGAATTTCTCCAACAAATCGATAGATAACAACAACATCTCAACCTCCCAGTACTTTCAAACTCTTTCGCTCTTCGATTTCGACGACATGTCAGACGACCGCTCTCGCTCTGCCTCTCCCAACCCCATGGCTGACTGGGAGGACAACGAACGCCCCCAGACCCAAGCTCAGCAATTCAACCCCGCTACACAGGAGCAGCCTCGGCGCCGAAGCAGGCAGCAGCAGCAACAACCACAGCAACAGCAACAGATGTACCAGCCTCAGCAGCAGTACCAGCAATACCCCCAGCAACAGTTCCAGCAGCCTCAACAAGGCGGCGCTCTCCAGCCTCTCGGCCAACAGGGCGTAACCAACGCCGCCGGTCAAGCTGGCCAGCTGCTCGGAAACACCCTCGGCCAAGTCACCGGCCAAGAGCCTGGAAAGAAATCCGACACTCTCAAGCTCCGCCTCGACCTCAATTTGGACGTCGACGTACAAATCAAGGCTCGCGTCCACGGTGATGTAACCCTTTCTCTCCTGTAAGTACCTTTCCAGTTACTCGGAAAGAAAGCTGGTTATAAAACCGCACCCCGCGATTTGAGACAGTGACTGAACATTGTTGCTAGTGGATAGCCGGCGACAAGCAGTTCTTCGCCGGGAACCGTCGGTTATGGACATTTCTTCTGTACGTAGAATCAGAATGCTCTTGTTGTCGTGTTCGGTTCGACTGAGTTGGTGTTTCGTGGTCAGGTTAATCTACATAGTGTTAATCTTCATGGACTCGATAGTGATTCTGGTTTCGGATGAATCTTTCAAATTTCTTCTTGACGTTTTGGCTGTAGTTCGTGCTTGTATCCATAGTCGACGCTCTTTACATCAGTATCTCTTATAGCAGCGCGCGTTACTTATGACCAAATAAATTACATGTTGTTACCGTGACGGTCTACCTGAGATGCAGTGTCTCTGTCGTGCCTTCAAGCTGCAGCGCCAATAATCCTTTCAACCTCGCATCCATAAGGAAAGGGGGAGACCCATCTAGCAAAGGATCAAGGCAAGCAGAAGTGTGACCAATTCATTTCGCCTAAAGTTATGGGCTACGTTCACCAGAACTTTCATCAGGAAGGGTGACCCCAAACCCTCTTTCACGGGTACGGATTCTCAACCGCAACCCCACCCGAGAGCTCAAGAACTCAAAGACACAGCAGAACCGAGAAATCCACGCTCTGATAATACAAACTACAACATATTCCATCTTTACAACAACAAATGAGTACCTACAGCCCCCCACCAGAAAGAATATACTCAATCGCCCCATGAACATTCCCTCCCGTCGCCAACAAAGCCCTCACATTCTGCGCTGCATTCGTGAATCCCATATCCTGCAACTGCTGCAACTGAACCTGGAACCGCTCTTCAGGGGGCCGAGCGTCCGCTGGCGCAGCCGGCGTCGCTCCCGCTCCCGCCCCCGCACCAAAAGGCATTCCCCAGGGATTGGCAGCAGGTGCACCGAAGCCTCCACCTCCGCCCGCGAGGAGCTGTTGCATCAGAGCTGGGTTAAATAGGGGGTTCGCGGCGGCTGGGTTGGTGGCGGCTCCGGCACCTGGAGTCGTGGTCGAGGTGGGGTTGGTGGTGGAGGGGGTGGTTGGGGCGCCACCTGGAACGCCGGGTGCGGGGAAAGCGGCGGGTGGTGCACCGAACATCCCTGGACCGCCCAAGCCGTTCCCACCTTGGAACATCGATGCCATTTGCATCATATTCCGTAGGGATTCTGGGTTAGCGCTGTGTTGTCAAGTGTGTCAGCGATATGACCAGGGGGAGGGAGAAGGGGGAAACGGAAGCGAAGTCACTAGCTCGTATTGTGCTAGAAACTGGCAGCGCTCCATTGACGATTGCGGGGGCGGAGGGCTCCGATGCCAGCGTTCTGAGTGGGACGAAAGGAAAGGTACTCACATCATTTGCCTAAACGCCTCGCTGTTGAACATCTCCCGCATCTGAGGCGCCATACCCGCCATCTGTGGGTTCATCGCGATGACCTGTTCCATGATTTGGGGGTTGGACATCATCCGTCCCATCTGTTCCAAGAACTCCGGGCTGTTCATCATGGTTTGCATCATGTTGGGGTCGTTGGGGTTGAGACCCATTTCAGCGAAAGGGTTGAAGTTGGCTACACCTGGGTGACCAAACGCCAAAGAAGAGTTTAAAAGGGTGAGGGGGTCGTGAGGGTTTTGGCCAGCCTGGATGTTCGTCGGTAGTTGCTGCGCGGGGGGAGATGTGGATGCGGTCGAGGAGCCACCAGCTGCACCAGACCGCGCAGCGCCCTTCACCATATGAATAGTGTGGCCTGATTGAATCTTGTACACCGACAAGAGATCCTCGTCCTGAACAGTAGACGTGAATAACCCAGAGTGGCGTCGACGACCCGCAGTACGCACCTTTAATACCCGCCCACTGTAGATCAGCCGCTGCCTATCGGCTGGTACATCGGATTTGGAAGCGACAGCTTGCTTCAGCTCAGACACAGTCTTGTCTGTTGTAATGCTTATTTGAAGCTTCAATTCGCTGGGGCCTAGAAAACCGCGGAGAATCGTAATTGGAAGTGGTTAGTCGGTTGATTAGATTGCTCAGTAATGAGCACATGGCCTGTGCTTACCCTTGACGTTGATTTGGATTTCAGGTGCTGAGGATTCATCAGCGTCCGCCATTGCTCGACAAGGACAAGAAACGATTGGTACGATGAGAGGGAAGGTGATAAGAGAGAGGAGACTCCGAGGAGAAGGCTGTGCATCATAGTTTGTCCTTATTGCTCATCGCCCTCGGATCTCAGATAAGATAAGATTCCCTCTGGAGGAAATACCCAATGGGCGACACCTACATAGGCCTAAGTATAGTATTCATGAATGCGGGGCTCCGGAAGAATTAGGGACACACCGAAAACCCAACTCCCAGACTACCATTTACAGCACCGATATTTATGGCCTACGAGAACACCTATAATAGCCCGTGTGGACACGAGGATGATCCAAGTCCAGCGCCCAGTCCAGATACAGCTTCCCTCCTATCACGATGACCTCCTTCATGATTCTATACGGTCCTTCCAGCAGACAATCCCCATCCCCATCCCAGTTGTGACATCAGCTGTGTACGTGATTTCATCAAGTTACACAAACAAGAGCAAGCAAAAGTTGAGGCAATTCCTGGAAATCACGACTCTCCTTCTTGTTTCCTCCTGCCATCCAATCCACCTTTCTCCTGAACTCTCATCATCCACCCGGCCATCTACCCCGTCCTCCTCATACAATGCGACTGGCCCCCAATACCAATCTTCTGTCTTGCCTTTCCCTTGGTGTCTTCGCTCGCCGATGGAGGTGAGGCAATTGTGCGGGTCTCTCCTCGGTGGGTGAATGGTGAGTCTTGGCATTCAACATAGCATCCCTGGGTCACCTCATCATCTATAGCTCCCCTCTTCTATCCACGACTGCGATTTCCTTGTTCTGGCGGCTGAATGCCCGTCCTTTTCTCCGTTTGAACCTCCGATGCATCGTCACTGGTCGCGGTCGCACCTAGGTACCCAACCGTTCTGTTCACCCTTACCTCCCCAGCACACCCCCCTCCTCTTGTGACCACCTCTGCTACGCTGTCTCCACCCTCCTCCGTCTTAGAAGCTGTTCATGGCCGTCGTCCCCCTTTCGGACAGTCAACTTTTGATCTCCGCGTCTGTCCGACTTGGCTGGAATCGCGCTGGGGTCCGTGCTCACCGTCCTCGGTGTGGTCCGTGCGCCATGTGCTCACGATGTCGACATTCTCACCTCATTTTCCAGCATTCTTCTGTCACTTTCTTCCATCAGAACGTTCCAGTCGGGTTTCTAGGACATGCCCGATCCAGAAACGTACCCAGCGCCGTGTGGTCACGATGTCAATTTTCTCTTTGGCGACAGGCTACTTGTTATCCCTGGCTGATGGGCCTAGGGTTCTTTTCTACCAACTCGGGGGCTCTTATTGGACAAATGCGCACTGTGACAATTCCCGAGTCAACGGCTGGCTCAATCTCGGCCATTTTACTGCTCAGATGACCAGGTGCTCATCACTGAGGGCACTGGTGGTCTTTCTCGAGCTCCAGAGATACTTCAACCCGTCCCAGAAACAGAGGATTACTCCGAGCTCGAGAGAAGATAGCTATTGGAACCGTGTGCGCCGAGCTTTAGCACCTACTTTCCGCTCAAGGTTCAACGAACCCGTCGGTGTATGTTGAATCCACCAGTAACTCCAATCGAATTAATCATCTACATGTCCATTTGGTCTAGCCGTACCTGCCGCCACATGCCTACTAGCTTCTTGGTATCACATATACCCCTTCTTTCCGGACCAATGCGGCGAGAAATTGAGGGTGTCCATTGTTCCGAACGCAAGTTTTGTCCCTGTTTTTCTCCCACAGGTTTTGAATTGAGTCCAGCCCGTTCCTTGGTGACTTCCTCCCAAACCTCCAAGGGGCCAATTTCCCGAATTTTCCGTTATTTAAATCCTGGGCGTACACTCCACAAACTACCCTCACGTCGAAATCCCCCTCCTTCGACAGACAGGACAGCCAGTTCACAATGGTTCCCAGCTTGGGGTCGTTTTCGGCCTTCGCCCTTCTCCTCTTCACCCTTTCCCAACTCATTACTCCCAGTGTCGCCGATGGGTATGGCATCCTCGGCGCAGGGAAGTACTTGTACAAACCTGTCTGTGGTCATACCTGCCGTCGACTCATCTACGACAATCCCCTCCTGTGCGATTCGAAGCTGCCCGGCGATAATGCGACCACGCACGTTCACAGGCGTCATCTCCACGGAGCCACGAACCCACCTGAATGTTTTCTCAAGGATGCCGCCTTCTTGCGGACCATGGCGCTCTGCCTCGCCAAAGCGTGCCCCCGCGACAACATCCCGAACTCTGTCGTTGAAGAGTATTGGGAGGGGCATCTCGCCACGGGTAGCGTTGGCGACTGGAGCTTGCACCCTATCATGTCGTACCAGGAGGCACTCATGTACGCCCAGCAAGACGTCGAGGCGGTCGGCGAGAGCAACGTTCCCTACGCCATTGAGGGAGAGCCTTTGAACGTGACCAGCTTTGTCCGCGACGAGGACCTCGTCCAGTACCACAATGCACAGACCTGGTTCGAACGGCTCGAGAGGGACCATGGGCGCAATTCGTACGTTGACTTCTTATAGGCTCTCTCGACCTGCTCAGCTGACCTTTCTCTCTAGGATCGCTGTTGCAGTTAGCGGCGTCCTCATCCCCATCGTCCTTTCCCTGTTCAGGTTCCTTCCCATCCATCCTTTATGGTACAGCCGTCTGGTAGCCACCCTCGAGAAGCCTTTGGTGGGTCAACGACACCGTAGTCCGACGGTTGCCAACCTTGGCATCATGCCCACCCGCGGACAGGCGATCTACATCACCTACCTCGTCTTGACCCAGGTCTTCCTTGCCGTCTTCCCATTGGTATTCCTACTCCCCAACTCCATCGCTCCCACCCGACGAGCCCACTTCATCGTCCTGATCGGGAATCGTACGGGTGTATTGGCCATGGCGGACTTTGTCGGCCTCTTCCTCTTCTCCTCTCGCAATAACATCCTTCTGTGGCTTACGAACTGGAGTCATAGTACCTTCCTCCTTCTCCACCGTTGGATCGGCTACTGCCTCATTTTCCAGGTGTCGATCCATTCCGCTATTTACCTCGCCAAGTACTACGCGACCCATGCCACGGAGAGTCAACAGCCGTATTGGATTTGGGGTGTCGTGGGTACCTTATCCTTCGTCGTCATGTGGCCCGCCTCCATCCTCCCCGTCCGCCAAAAAGCGTACGAACTCTTCCTCATCTCTCACCAAGTCCTCGCCGCACTCGGCCTCATCGCGACGTTCATGCACATCTTCAAACTCTTCACGTACAATTGGGGCTACGAAATTTGGGTGTACATCGGTGGAGCTATCTGGTTCTTCGACCGCTTCCTCCGCCTCCTTCGTATGGTCGCGACAGGCTACCGCACCGCCGTCGTCACCGCCGTCGACCCCGACTCGGAGTACCTGAAGCTCGAGATCGAAGGTGTCGTCGCACACGGACACGTCTACCTCTACTTCCCCACTCTCACCTGGAGAGTCTGGGAGAACCACCCATACTCCGTCTTATCCACATTCACAAGTCCCACTCACCCATCCAAGGCTGGTATCACCGAAAACCACGGTGATCTAGAGAAGACGAGCTCCTCCGGTTCAGGTTCCTCATCGGACCTCTCGAGCTCCCCATCCGTACCCGGCCGTCCCAAACTCACGATCCTCCTCCGCCCAATGAACGGGCTCACCAAAGTCCTCGCCACGCGTCTCGGCCAGTCAAAACTCCTCTCGATCCCCGTCATCGTCGAAGGATCGTACCACGCCAACCCTTCCACTCGCAGCCTCGCCTCATGCTCCACCCTATTATGCATCGGCGGTGGAGTCGGTATCACCCCGCTCATCCCTATCATCAAATCTTTCGACGGTGTCAAGGCTCGACTCGCATGGAGCGTTCGGACCGAGTGGCTTTTGCGCTCGGTGAACGACGAGATTAAGGATCTGGTTCAGAGAGGGGTGAAGGTTGAGACGAGGATTAGTGGGGATGCGAAAGGTCGGTTGAACGTTGGTGAGATCGTCAGAGAGGAGCTCCTACATTCAGAAGATGAAGGTGATCTGGGCGTTGTTGTTTGTGGACCTACTGGTATGGCGGATGAGGTTAGGATGGTAATTGCAGAACTTGGGCCCAAGGCTAAGAGGGGTGTGATCTTTGTTGATGAGGCCTTCAGTTGGTGAAGAACCCCCGTCTTGCCAATTTTTTCTCCTTCTAATTCTCCAAGTGCTTTCACTCTTACGTCTAATTCCTTGACTCTGTACACGTATTATTTCCGTTATGATCATGATTGAATGACCTCCCACCGAGTCGGACCGGTACTCAAGCAAGAACCCCATATTTCAGGGGAGTTGAATCGGGGTGCTAATGCTCCAGGTCCACAGATAGCGATTGAAGCAAATACAAATCTATGTAATGTAAAGAACATCGAATGCTGGGTATGTCGTTTGGTGGCTCCCATAATCGCCATCCGATCTATGCATGCTGTCTTCGTCCATGATTAAGGGATGTAAGTCTAACGAATGATGCTAAAATATCTAAGTCTACCCTCCTCGACTCCTCACAGGGCTCATTTCAACCCCAAGCATGGAGTCCTTGGCCATCGAGCTCATCGTGTCCGCCCCTCTTTTCATCTCCGGTGCGGTAAGTTCAACCCCTCCCGTGTTTGCTTCAGCCTGCGCTTCAGCAGCTGCGTTTGCAGCTTCAGTGCCCGGAACAGGCTTCGCCCTCGCTCTCTTCCACTCTACACCTCCTTCATACCCATACCATCTCCACCTACTCACATGCGGTCCCCTCGCAAGCAGCATCATCAACTGCGCCCCTCCCAAACCCAAATTCAAACCCGCCGCCGCCCTCCACCCATACTTTGTAAACACCAAAGTACCCACAGCCGTGCCCATAACCTGCCCAATAAAGATGCCCAATATAAGAACAGCGTTAAACCTCGCTCTCGCAGCCGTCGAAATCGAAAACGCCGCAGTCGTAAGCGAGACTTGTAACATCTGCCTTGTAACGTCCAGCCCAAACGCCGCAACGATCACAGCCGCCACGCTCACCCCACCCGCTCCCGTTTGCACACCCTGAAAGACGAGCGAAAAGACGATGCTGAACAGGGACGCGTACCATGGTACGAGTTTATCGATCACGTATCCTACGAGCGGTCCAAAACACACGCCTGCCATCCCCACAAGACCGAACAGCCCAATCACAAGCGTCGAATACTCGTACGGCGGTCCACCAAGCAAAAACGTCAGCGTCACCCAAAAATTGCTAAAGCAAGCCGCCGAAGCGAGGTTAACGAGCGCAGCTTGTATAAGGATAGGCTCCGTCACAGCAAACTTTGCCATAGACCGTAAAATCGCAAAATACGTCACATTGGCGTTTTTGGCGGGGTAGTCGGGGAGGAGGAGGTAGGCGCCGAGGAGGACGAGGGTTTGCACGCTGATGCTGAAGTAGTAGACGACGCGCCAGCTGCTGAATTCCGCTATGATACCTGAGAGCACGCGCGCGATGAGGATGCCGAAGAGGAGACCGGAGAGGACGACGGAGATGGCGGAGGCGCGGCGTTCGGGAGGGGCGAGGTCTGCTGCGAGTGGGATGAGGATTTGGGGGGTGACGGTGGCTACGCCGACGAGGTAGGATAGGCCTTCGAAAACGTGTAGATTGGACGTTACAGCTAGTCCGATGGAGAGCGTCGTGCTAAGGAATACTGTTGACAAAATGACGGGACGTCGAGGGAGAAGATCGCCAAGAGGGGAAATGAGGAGAAGGCCCGTGGCATATCCCGCTTGGATGAGAGTTGGTATACGAGAGACAGCGTTGTAGTCGACTTTGAAAGAATGAGAGAATTGGATGAGAAGTGGCTGACAGTAGTAGAGATTTGATACGACTGGGAATGATTAGTATGGAGTTGAATAAGCTGGAATTCTACGCACTGAATGTGCTCGCAAAGCCGAACGCTATGTTGAGTCCCAACCCAAAGTGAAAAGGCTTGTCGGGGTGGTAACGCAGGTGTTTGGGGATCGGGATGATACCAAAGTCTCGAGTGTGCTGAACGAAGGGGGCAGGCAACTCCTTTTGCTTCACGACTTCCTCCTCCGCCTTGGCCTTGGCCATACCACTCTCCGTCGCGACAATCGTCGATGTTCTCGAGTCCATAAGAGCGTCCATCTTATACCCGGTCTAGCATGAAGAGAGGAAGAAGGAGATGGAGAGTAAAAGGGTGAGAGAAGGCTGATAGCAGAAGCGGATGGCCTGCTAGGCGATTGCGATTCTGAGAACGGGTCGTGTATAAATATTGGTTCGGACGTTTGGATTCATAATCGTCCTGTCTTCTCCGGGTAAGCTCCCGTCGTCCGTCGGTGAGAGCAAGATGTAGAAATTTAGATGATGAGCGACGTCATCTGGTATCTAAAAATATACCGTGGGTGGCCAAACTCTTAAAACTCTCATCCTAGCTCAGAGCTCAATGGATTCCGTTAGATTCCGTTCTGCTCAACGGTAAAAAGCTTGTGAAGCTGAGTAATGCTCTCGAAAGGTGCCTTCTGCTTGACTCATGCGGTCCCTAGCGCGAAACTCAAGATGATGGCAGCAGATTCCCTTCCAGGTGAGCACTGGCATCCTCCCCCATACGGCTACAAGTATAGCATCTCGTGGCAGGGTGAACACCTCTTCAAGTGCATCTTGGTATCAGAATCTGACGACTGACCAAATTCCGGTCACTCTCTAGAAGCAGAAGCTCGAGAATTTAGCAGGGATTTCGACAGCTTACCGGTCACCGGCACGAACGAGCGGAACAGTTACAATCCACCTCTTGCCACTTGGTCCCCCTCAGGTTGGATTCCCCTCTTCCCCCTCCTTTGTCATAAGGCCGCCACCCGTGGGCTTAAATCCCCCTTGCGACGTCTCAAGGAGAACTCAAGCGTACGGGTGCATTGACAGGATTCGGAAGCGTATCACGTCCGGACGAAGCAAGATAGGATGGAGGGAAAACGGGGTGAATCAACTTAGGACCAGAGCACCTACCGTTGGGGGATTTTATAGCCGTGTAACCCCTCGACGTTCGACCAGCACTGGCATCTGACAGCTGCCCCTCTAGAAGACCCCATTACTCACCTTCCATCTGCCTCGCATTTGCGTATACCCTCGGACATGCATCTCCCCTAAAAGCAATTTTTGGCCCATAAGAGGCTTTCCAGACTCGCAGCGTATAGTCCCAGAGTGAAAGGAAAGAGAAACCCAACGAGGAGGAAGGCAAGCCTGCCAGTTGCAAAGTTGAATCCTAAGCGCTTTGAGATAAGATAAGATAAACCCCAAGGCAGACATCAGCGCGCCCACGTGAAAAGTGCAAACCCCAGCTCGTCCCGCTTCTTCCGAGGCATCGTTCGTCCATCCCATCATGAGGCCAAGTGCTGCCCGTTTACTCAACATCCTCGTCCCCGTAAAACGGTAAGTCCACTCACCCACCACCTCCAACTCCCACCAAGCTCACGAAACTCAATTCACAAACCAGGGCAGTCGACTACAGTGTCAAGATCCGGGTGAACCCCCAACAAACAGGAATCGACGCCAATGTCAAGCATTCCATGAACCCCTTCGACGAAATCGCCGTAGAAGAGGCGATTCGTCTTCGCGAACGCCTCGGTGCATCCGTCATCAAGTCTATAAAAGCTGTGACTATCGGTCCACCCAAGAGCGTCGACATCCTCCGGACGGCTCTTGCTGTCGGAGCTGACTCGGCCGTCCACGTCGCCCTGCCCGAGTCTGCACCTTCACCCGAACCCCTGGCCGTCGCCAAGACGCTTCAGGCTCTCATCAACAAGTCCGGAGACGGTGAAAGCAAAGTGGACATGGTGATCCTTGGGAAGCAGGCTATTGATGACGATTTGGGTGTGACCGGTCAGATGCTTGCGGGCCTTTTGGGTTGGAGCCAGGCGACGTTTGCGAGCAAGGTGGAGGTGGACGAAGCAAAGGGTGAGGTTGTGGTGACGAGGGAGATTGATGGTGGTGGGGAGGAAGTTAGGTGTAAGCTGCCAGTGGTCATTACCACTGACCTAAGGTACGTTCCGTCTGGCCGTCCCACTCACTGTCTTGACCGTTACTCAATCACATTTACAGGTTGAACGAACCACGATACGCTTCCCTTCCTAATATCATGAAGGCGAAGAAGAAGCCCGTTGAAAAGGTCTCGCCTGAAGACCTCGGCGTCGACTATACCCCCCAGCTGGAGACCCTCAAGGTCACCGAGCCGCCGAAACGCGTTGGAGGTGGAAAGGTCGCGTCTGTGGAGGAGCTGGTTGCAAAACTGAAGGAGGCGGGTGTCACTGCAGTATAGATTCCATGGTTTAGAATGCGTATGAGAATCAACAGCAACGTCGGTCCCCCTCCGCATCTCGTGCAGCTTACGATAGGTTCGGTGCAACATAATAGCGAATCCCACTTACCCGTCAAAACTTTCCTTTCCTTGGTCCGAACCAGAGAATACCTTCAATTGGTACAGCTCCCAAACCGAGAGGATGTCCGCTCCGTTGCCGGAACGCCGCAATACCACACTGTGAGGAGCTGGGAACGGGGAATCCACCTCACCTACGTTGATGTTACTGACAGCTTGCAGATAAGAGTACGAGTATGTACAGGTCAGAAAATCCACATAAAAAGGTATCATTGACATCTCCATTTTCTTCACCACATCTCTTCCCTTTCCAGTGTCGCCCTTCCATGCATACGTATGTCAAGATGCCTGTGGCATCTCCCGAGGAGAATCAAGGGTTTGTTGGGTTTTCTGTCCGCCCCTCCATCCGCATCGACCCTTGGTCTTCACCAATATTTCATCTCGCAACTTTGACGAATCGGGAACGTTTAGAGGCAACGCAACACATGCATCATGTTGGCGAATGTCTGCTACTACAGAGGCTACAGAGTACACAATTAGATATTTATTTCAAGCACACAAACAGTCCAAACGAGTCGGCACCAAACGCAAGCACGAGAGACAGCAAGAGAAAGAAATAAAAAGGAGGTACAAACGGTGTACATTAAGAGAAAGGGTTCCATGCTATCGTCCATGGGACCCACCAAAAGTCAAAACGTCAAAAAGATAAGACACAGAGGAGAGGTATCGAAAGTCATGAACAGTCGTAACAAGCTACGAGAGCCAAGGCAACCACCGGTGGTTTAGCAGGTCCACCTCACTGAGACCGCTTACTCGCCAGCGAACAGACGCACAATCATGTACGTTGTCGACCCAACGAACCGAACGACTATAATGAAGGGGTTAGCTATCAAGGAAACGAGGTTGAGAGGAATTTGCAGCGTACATGCAAGCCCGGCGACCGAGAAAAGGAGGAAGGTCATGTACCCATTGACAGCCTTGCCCGCATTCTCACCGTCGTTCGTCGAAGTGATAGCAGCAGCCAATAAGCCCTATTATCACGACGGTCTCAGCATCACAGTACGACCTTTCATGAAAGCGTGGAGACTAACATTCGTCAAGGTCCAAGAAAGCAAAACACTGAACACAGGTTTGAAGGCGCCAGTCAGCAAACTGGTCTAAACAAACGAAAAAGATAAGAAGGAATACCACGCACTTGGTCCTGAAATTCCTATAATAGTCTTCTTGTTGTGTACCAGTATCCACCTTCGCTTCAACCTTGGGCGGCTTGGTATTCAAAACGTGGATAGCATCTTCGTAGAGCGAGTTGATATCCTTCTCGCTCGACGGCACTTCGACCTCAACCTCGTTCTTCCCACCGCTTGTCGCGACAGTACCCAAACTCGAAGCAGGTTTGTTGTCTCCCTTGGTACCCCATGACACATCATGGACGTTCGAGAACTAGAAGTCGGGAAAAAGTCAGCAGAGATGCTCGACAGACCGGAGGAACGGGAAACCGTACAGCGTAGACGTTGAGGACAGCGATATACGAAGGTGCCATGAGCAGGTACTGGATGAAGGATGTGATCATATGCCAGGGTTCGAACTACCAGATCACCGTGTCAGTAATGATCAGACCTGGAACAATGGAAAACACGCACGAAAATCAGGGAAGCCAGGATATACAACCCAAGGGTAGCCAATAACGACAGCACGATATTCCGGAAAATACTGTTCGTAAAGATACTTCCAAGCGTAATCTTCTCTGCTGCTGCGATGTTCTGAATACCCTTGACAGCCAAGAAAAACGCGGCGAACTAATGGGCACATTTCAGTCACCACCGTGGAGATTAAGACGGGAGAAAAATAACGTACAGTCATATACACTGTGATGAGCGCGAACCCAATCATCGCGGTAGTGTAGAACCATTTCGCTCCTTGAGGTCGGTTACCCAACGACAAAATGAAGCACATAAGGAGCAAGCCGACGTAGACGTAGTTGATAATGACGTTGAAAATATTGATCCCCTTCAATCCGAACGATTCATCTTCTAAAGCTTTGCAAAGAATCGCGAAGGCAATGTAGAAATTAGCCTAATAAAGCGTCAGTATATCCTCCTAGAACTACAAACCTCTGAATAACAACTCACCAAGGAGAACCAAGCAAAGATCAAGTTGAAGACTTGGTAGAACATCTCAACGTGGATCCAGAACTTGCGCATGAGGCTATGAGACGACCGGTACAGATAGTGGAAGTGCACAACCGAGTGTACAGCAGCGAAGAATGAACCGTTCAGCCATCGACGTCGCTGAGAGATCAGCTCAGGAACCTGATCTGGAACGTCGGTGACGGCGTAGGCGGACTTGACATAGTGCAGGGTCCATGAACCTCCCCGTTTCGAGACGAGCTCCCAGCACAGAATCTACGAGACGTCAGTTGTCGGGCAGTGCAGAGAGCGGCATGATACGTACACGATCCTCAGCCAAATACATGTTGGCTGTAAAGATGTCAGCGCCAGCGCCGTGCTGTCAACAGATGGTCAGCACGAGCTTGTGATCAAAAAAAACCACGACTCACCATCGTCTCGCCGAGGAAGTACTTCTGCAATGGGCCATCTCCAGTCTTGGGGTCGTTTTGAAGAGCAATGTACCGGTAGGCACTGAAGGCACCGGGAAGCACGGTGATGTACCCAAACACCGACTCCAGAGGCTTGTCCAGGATATTCGACATCTTGTACTCGAAATTCTGTGCAGCGACCAACGGGTTGATGAGGTTCTGCCCATACTTTCCTTTGAGAGCCACGATCTCTCCACAAGCACCACCGACGTTCGAGTTGATATCAAAGGCTTTCCACAAGTGGTAAATGGAGGTGGGTCCGGGCATGGTACCGACATCGAGCAGGATACAGACGTTGGGTTCGAGGATGGGGCCGAATGCGTTGAAGAACCATCGGTGAGAGTTGATCTTTTTCTGGTTCTTCTCCTTCAAGCAGAAGATAATCTGAACTGGCATGAAGCCCTTCTCGGCACCTTCGATCTTGAGCGAGGGGTTCACGGAAACTAGGATGAAGATCAGTAGAAGCAACTTTCAAAACCAGATCGACAACGTACTCTGCGTTGTGTACTCGTAGATATGGGCCGTCACATCCTTCGACCCAACCTTCGTCTTGGCAACGCCTTCCTGGTAGGCGCCCATGGCAGCAATAACGCTGAGGGTCCGCGAGTTGATCTTGGCTCGACCATCACTAACAATGCACACCACCACCTTCTTCCAACCCTCCTTACCCCAAGTCTTACTCCTATCGCGCTTCGTGAGATGGACGATGTTCCTCATCACACCGTGCATGGTTCGACAGAACAGCTCTTCATCTTCGTTGTACATAGTCATGACGATGAATAGCTCCGTCTTGCGTGGAGGGTCGTAGTGCACCTGACGGAGGGTGAATCCGGAGTCTTTGAAATCGTTGGGATCGCATGTCGCCGCAGAGTACCGCATATGAGTGAATTCCCGCTCGTCGCGGCGTGCGCACATGTCCAACAGTTTCTGCGGGACTTTGTTGTCGAGCACAAAATTTCCATGGAAGAGTCTAAGCAGGAAGAATCAGTAACGCTGAGCGGACAATGGCAGCCCCGAAAACTATGAGAAGGATTTTTTTTGAACAGCATCGCGGACGCGTCAGGGGGCTACAGGGCTTATGGACCACCATCCTATTCCCCAACGATAGGTTTCCTTGGATGGGCCGAGGAAAACAGCCCCATGGTCCGCATACCTCCACATTGGGAGCCAAGTACGATGCTCTCCAACGTTCCGTCGCAGACTTGGAAACCACCATTCATGCCTCTACTGCGGCACCACACTGCGGATCCTTACACTGAGAAGAACACTCACTCTACTTTTTTCACGGTTTTGTATCGCCGTGGAACGCGCTGCGGAATACGCCCATATCGAATGTTGACCTCGGATCGGTCGTCTGGAGCAACGGACCCTGGCCGACTCCCATCGTCGAAACCCCCTGGCATCGGTCGTGGTAGCAAAGTAGCTGATGACGACGGGTCGCGTCTAAGCAGTGGTATATCGCCCGTATCCATGTCGTCTGGGTTATCATCCTCGTGCCCATCGTAGAGCGTTGTTCTATGGTATCCGGTCTGCTGTGGTGGTGCTCCAAATTGGACATGCCCTCCCAAGGGCGGTGGTGGGGGTGGGGTATGGGTGATAATGGGCGGAGACCCTGGGTGCAAAGGGGGTGGTGTCGGGACGACAAGAGGTGCAAACCCTCCCTGATTCTGGTAGAGATTTGGTGGGGGTGGGGGTGGTGGAGATGGAAGATACTGCTGGGGTGGTTGTGGGTTGAATGGGTCTGGGTATTGGGAGTCGTAGGGGTTCGGCTGAGCATCGTAGGGATCATATGGGTTCATCGTCGACGATGGCTGGTAGGCTGGTCCTCCATAGCCGTCCTGATAGTGGCGCCGCTGCCCTTCATCGGCCTAAGAGACAAATTTAATCGCGACTTTACGAGACTTTTTACAAGACACGTACCTCTGGGTATCTCGACATGGCTGTTTGGTTTCAATGCTCTCGATGCGCTCTTGATTGCCTTTTGAGCACGTCGTCGTCGAGGCTGTTCGCTGCGGTGCCTGAGCTGAGCTGTGCCTGCTGGTAGGCAACCGCCAAATTTGGGTGCTATGTATGATCTTACATAATCGGGTTTTTTGCAGCCGACGCCCCGAGGCCCAAGGCTCAGCTTCCAAGGCCGTTCACCACCTCTTGAAGACTTGAATGCTGCTGTTGTCTTTCCGGAAGCTCGACTCCACCATGATGGAGTGGATACAAGCAGCCTGCCGCCTCAATGCCTTCGATCTCAGGCCGGATTTCCTCAAAACTCCATCCTCACTCCCGTCATCCTGGCACCAAAATTCAACAAGGCCTTGTCCTTCGTGCAAGCACCTTTGGTAAGGTGGGGCCCGGACTATTCGCGGATCCACGCACCAACCTTTCCTTCCGCCTGTGCCTCCCCCGAATTCGGAATAGTCGCCCTCAATGAATCGTATGGTTATGAGTCGGCCTAGTGCAAGCGCTTCATTCTCTCGAGTCCAAGTGCCAAACCTTGGAATCGAGCATTCGCGTCAAGTCAAAACTTATCCAAGTCAAAAGAACAATCTCCTCATCTCGTGCTTTTGTCCAAGCCTGATTGGTCCATGATGGGTCTCACCATTCACGAGATGGATGCCAATGGACGAGTACACGCTTACGCGACGTAACCCGTTCGCAATCTGGATAATAGCACCAAGACCCACCGGTGTTGCAGACGTAATAATAGGTTGGCGCCAGCCTATTGTTGTGTCCACTGTCGACCTCGAAGCCCAACAAGGCCCAGCTTTGGCCCCCGCCTTAATTGTTCACTGTGTGATCCTCCCGGCTGACCTTTGAACGGGGCAGCAGCTTCTGGGCTCTCTCCCTTGAACCAAGGCGTAGTATTCCCTTAGAACATTGAAATGTCCCATCAATCATCGTCTCGTCCTCCGCGCTACTCTACGCTTTCTCTCGCACCACTCCCTGTTTATCCTAACGCTGCTGAACTCGAAATCGACACGGACTCCATCGCGAGCCGGAACGACCTTTCCAAGGAAGCCTTTGACTTTTGTCTCGAGTCTAGCTCCTCCACTTCCACTTCGCGGCACGCATGGGCGACTTTGCGATTATGCATCTAATCCGGTAAGCCCTTCTTTTCACTCAGGTTCGAGGTCTCTAATTCCGAACTTTACAGGCTGCCTACACCCGAGGCACTGTAATCCCATGTCACCTCATATGTGAACTTATCGACGGGGAAGAAGCCTATGAACAAGAGATCAACAACTCCGCCTCCTCGACTCCCATCCTCAAGCTCTTGGCATCTCGCAGATCCCCGATATCATTGAAACTACTACAGAATGTGCGTTATTCTCAAGACCCACAGAGACTTGCACCCCCGGGCCAACTCGTGAAAGCAGGGCAATCGTCGCAGGACAAAGACGAACGGACCGTACACCTGAAAGAGGTCGGTGAAGTGGTTTGGTGGAAGCCGATCTCGAACACATGTACAGAGTCTAGCTCCCTCACCCTTGGTAAGGCCTCGCTTGACGGCGAGATTCATCTTGATATGGGGTTCCTGCCTTCCACCCACATTCCATTCCTGGAAATTTCGGTGAGTGGGCTCTACATTTAGGAATTCTGGTTGCTAACGCAGATCTCTCCTTTTAAGTATACTGTATCCTTGACCTTGGGTCATCGAGAGGGTCTGGAAATCCAGCCTCTTACCACTCAGAGACGATCCAGTCGATTATCAGCAGCAGTAGTAAAAATTGCTACTGCTCACAATTCAGAAAGTCCTATCCCTGTGGCGTTTACCTCTCGGCCGCCTCCGAAGAAGAGGGATATATCGACAGTGGAGACTATACCCTATTTTTCGCGCTCAAGGATCATGATACGCTACTTAACATGTGCCAGACTTTTACCTTATTTTGCTATTCCCTTGTCGATTATTCAGTTCATCTACTTGAGCTAGTCTAGAGGCAGTTTTGTAAACAGTAGACTGAATAGGAGGAAGGGTCGACTGGAGCTCTCGAACAAGATCAGATTCTTGGTTACTTCAATTCGCTGGGGACACACATACACAAACCCCTTCCTGACAATCGGCTCCTGGCCCATGGCATCATAGAGTTTAGAGAAGCCTAGAGAACCTGATAAGGACCCGTGCGGAGAGGTTCCTCGGGTCGCAGAAGACATGTTTTCAAATTGTGGCGGCCTCAAACTCTTGGCTCTAACCACGTTGTTGTCCCTATGTTAAGAATTCCGGAAGTTCCGATGAATAATAGACCCTTCAAGCTTGTAACGAGGATCTATACCAGAAACCTTACAGCCACGGATAGCCCGTCAACCGGTTCGAGCCTTTGAGGCGAAGAAGTGGTCTGTGGTTACCAGATGCCGAGTGGACATCGCCCGGTTGATGTTCCCATGTATCAACGGTGATGGTGTCAAACATGGAAAGTTTGAACAGTTGCCTTGGCTCAACCCACCTCAAGTATCACACTCATTTCGTCTCCGACCACTGCGCGTATATGGCCTCGTGTGTTCCGAGTAAAAGCCGATCTGAACGATGGAATGCTGCCGTAGCTTTTATATAAGGACGCGGGATTCTACTCAAAGTCAAAAACCCTTCCGGTGAGGCCAAACCCTCGTGTTTTTGGTAGGGTTCCTATCTGGCTTTCCCTCTATCATCCTCTTTTTGACTATCCTTCGCTCAGCACGCGTCTTTCCCCCAAGAATATTCCACCTTGTCATGTCCCAAACGCGAGTGGATCAGGTGAAAAGAGAGCCGGTATGTGTTATCGGAGCAGGACCAGCCGGCCTGATTACTGCCCATATCCTCCTCAAAGATGGGTTTCGCGACGTTCAGGTCCTGACGAAGGACCCATCTGTCGGAGGCGTATGGGAGAAAGGGAGAATCTATCCAGGCATGCACATTAACAAGTGGGTCCTCCGCGTCGACGAGGCTCGTGCTCCTAACCGGACGAATATCACTCATGATCATTCGAATATTCAGCGTGCACGGCCAGTTTAGATTCTCCTCGCTTGCCATGCCACCTCCTTCTGACGCGGCCTCCACGGGAGGGCGGCTCAGTGGGGGAGACATTTCCCGATACATGGAAGAATTCTACAAAAGATGCCTGTTGCAGCAGGATCAGGACGATGGTCCCCGTCGAAATGTCGTCCGTTTCAACACCGAGGTCGTGAGGATTCGACGTGGCCCTAATGAGCAAGGGTGGTCCATTCTCGTCAAGGACACCATCTCCACCAAAACCGAAACTCTTCGCTTTCCACGGATCGTACTCTGTACCGGGGTGAGTATGGCTCCATGCCTATCTGAGCACTTCCCCTTTACTAATCGTCCGATTCGTCGCCTCACTGCCACCTGCTCCCCTTACAAAACTTTGCTTGGCTCCTTCTCGGTGCCTGTTATACCCCTTGACAATGACATCGGCTCCCTTTCAACGTCGATGTCGAAACACCCTGGGCTGTGACTATGATCTTTCCGCACAACAGGGTTGCAACGTCCCAAAGTTTCCAGAAGGCCTGGACCCGGAGAGTGCTGTGACAGCAGGGTTTCGTGGTCCCTTCGTGCACTCAAGCCAGGCCTGGGCCAACATGGACTCCATTATCGCCAGTGCTCGAACACTCGCTCACGATATCGACCATGCAGCATCCGAATCGTCTGTGCGGAAAGACGGTGCACCGATATCGCTAACTACCCAGCCAGCCCCTACATCGCATGATGGCTTGGCGCACAACGACGTGAGGTCAAGGGGCCAGTCCACAAAAACCGTGGTTGTGGTCGGGGGAGGGAAGTCGGCCCAAGAGTAAGAGCTTTCGTGGTTAAGTCGCTATCAAATGGGTACTGATCAATCGCCGGATACTAATCTTGCTTTGATCACAGTATCGCAACCTATCTTGCCATCCAGAACGTCGATGTCACTGTCGTCTGCAACGAGTTGGATCTGTTCCTTGCTTCGCCAAAGCCGTTATCCGTTGCCGTTCGTCAAAGTCGGTGAGTAAGCGCAATTATCAGTCCTTCATCACTGGCTTAGTCGAATCCCGTGTGTAGGTTCCTAAGCGTATTCTGGCCGACTATTGAGCTGAAAACTCGACTAGAGTGAGTGACTTGATCTTGCGCACAGTCGATGCCCAAGCCTGACGGGCCTCTTCGTCTGGAAGAAAGTTTCTCCATCGCACATGGCTTGGGAGCAAGATTGTAAAATGGTTTTGGTCCAACGTGGAAGAAAGATCTGTGAGTCCCAACGTTATATTTCAATTTCTGATGATTGTTAATGTCTTGGTTAATTCAGTTTAGGACATACTCTATCCCGAAAGGCTCACCTTTACGAAATACAGCCTCCTTGTTCTGGGACACGCGGACGGGTGACGATGGTATACGAAGAAGCGACAGTTTTCCCGGTCTGGCTCATGAAGGAAAAATCCGGATTATCTCGCCAGCGTATGTCACTGCGTTTGACGGGGACTCGGTAAGGTTGAGCACGGGGGAGAGGGTCGAAGCCGCTTCAGTCATCGCATCGACTGGTTTTACGTCCTCTTGGGACGGGGTCTTTGATGGTGAGTGATTTAGCATCTCTCGTCAGCAAATGACTAAGTCTTCTCAGAGAAAGATGCTCTTGATATCGGCCTTATCCATGCTATAAACCCTGAAGCGTTGGAACGATACTCCTGGAACTACAAGTCACTATCTAACCCTCCGAAGCCAGGTCCTTCAAAGTCAAATTCGGGTGGGGACGTACTGGCATCCGGACTCTACAAAGGATTAGTGCCCGCGAAACGTATCAACATGAAAGACTTTGCCGTGAACGGTGCCATTGTGAGTTCCACTATTATTCATCCTATATATATATGAAATCTCAACCCCGTATTTCTTTCAGTACAGCGTAAATTCAGGCTATGTCTTTGAAGTTTGTGCTCACTGGATCTCCGCGTACTTCCTTGGCGAGAGAATGAGGCTCCCTGCTTCCGTAGAAGAAGCTTCTGAACATACCGTCCGGCAACTCGCCTGGATGAAAAGACGATACCCACGATCTTCAACTTGGATGAACCCGAGCCATGCCAGCGCCATCACCTCTTTTTCGTGAGTCATTTCATTCTGTAATCATGAGCTACGCATTGACGTACTATCTGCCACTGCGAAGGTGGCCCCAGGGAACAGATGATCTCCTCGAGGACATGCACCTCCCTAGCATGCGGAGTGGAGGTAACTGGTTTACATGGCTGTTTCGACCTATCAGTAGCGACGAACTACAAACATTAGGCGAAGAGAGGCGAAGGAAAAGAGAAAAAGATAGAGCTGATATTGCATGACATGCTCTTCTCTCTTCAAAGCACCTTGAATGCTGAAAACGGGGTGCAGCCCACGGCCAAGTTATTGTCCCACTTGAGACAGGACTATATAGTCGAAACTTTCGTGTTTGTGGAGACCTTGCGAGCCATTGGTGCTGATCTCGATTGCCTCGTCGAAGGTGCTAGATCGGCGTCTTCTTGTTTCGACCAATTTCTTTTGACAGTAATCCATATAGAAGAACTGAAGGCACAGCAGTGCAGGTCACTTTACCTTTACGCATTTATTTCATGACGGCTCAAATTTTGATGAAGCAATGCCTTTTTAACTCTGTTGATTTTGGAGGCCGTTTAGGCACTCGTTGACATCGTCTTCAGGAATAGAGACACAGTCAAGCCAGGTTTCTCTGCGGTTTTCATAGCAAGGGTGTTTCACAGTTGCATCGCTTGTCGAGATGGGATCGGAGATCCATTAGGAGTATGAAAGATGAACGAATAGGTACAGGGCGTTATCTATGCGAATTGTCATCAGAGGGCTGTTAGCCCTCTCTAGATTCGCCAAACTGACATCACGAACGAGTGACAGGTAAGCATATAGGCCCTAGGGCAAAGAGTAGAGCTGATACAGGCAGAGCCTGAGTTGTGGACAAAGGACACGGCTACTGTAGCCAAGCCAGGAAAGGACGGCCAGTGGTCGGGGCGATGCTGCCGCTTCTTGACGAGTGGAGTCGGACAATAGGCGAGTATCCGGCGCTTTAGCGCTCATCGGCCGCCAGCTACATTTATGACGAAAGCCCCTACTTTAGGGTTTGTTAGATTTCTACCTCTTACCACCACAGCACCAGCCGATCCTACGCGTCAAAGGCGCGTTCTCTCAAAGAAAAGGTATCTTTCTGTTACTCTTACGACCAAGGAAATACTCACACGCAGAAATCTCGCTGTCCAGGACTATATCGCAAAGCAGGCTCACTGGTCATATAACAGCACTGTACATGTGCGCTTTGTCGTGATGCCAGCAGGCAAGCTCTCCCCCGAGCTGTACAAGAGAATCATCCAACTCGTTGCAGACAAGCCCTCCGCCTGGTTCCAGCTCTGTCTGGTATCGAAAGCTTTTCAAAGAGACGCCGAACCATTACTGTACCACTCTTTGCCACTCTTCACCCCCCAGGCTGTTCTTTCAGCATGCAAGACCGTTGTTGACTCCGACCGACATGGGTCCCTAGTGCGCGTCTTCTACCTCTATGTGGACTGGGGTAATCGTGGCCGTCAACCCCCACTCCCTCGGACATTTTGGGTATTCGTACAGAACGCTTTAAAGCGAATGCCCAATCTCGAAAAGCTCATCATTTACGACCCCGGTCTGGTGAACACCTGGATATTTGATTGCCCAGATTTCCCTTTCCAACTCTTAGAGCTCAAACTTCGCTTCCACTGGGATTCAAACCTCGTTCGATTTCTTCAATCCCAACGCAAACTCATTCTCCTCAACCAGATAGGGAAAGTCCCCACAGCAGACGACGCTGAAGCGATTCAGCTCCCCAATCTTCGAATTATCGATAGCAGTATCCTTCTTGCGCAGTACACCCGCACGCCCTCCTTAACCAATGCGCAGTTCAACCATTTTCCTCAGGAGCCGGAAAGGGTGCTTCCAATACTGCGAACCCTTCCTCCTACCCTCCGCGGTCTCAATCTCTCAGACCTTCCCGAAGAACTTTCCTCCCCAGCCCTAGAAATCATCTCGCGAATTTGCCCCAATTTACGTCACCTAGGTCTACTCTTCCTCCCGATAATCAAAGTACGTATTGCCATCCTTCGCCCCGCCTCCTCACCTTACTCATTGAGTGAACCTTTAATCAGAGACAAGACTTCATTGACTGCTTAATGCGAATACCGGCATTGCGATCCGTAGAAGTGACTGTCGGGCACTGGAGCCCTTTCACCCCAGGCGTTCCGGGCCTGCGAGCGCTCGCTGCGGAAATCAAAACCTATTGTCCCAAAATGAGGCAGGTTGTGTTTTGGTTGGGGAGTCATAGGGTGCGGTGGCTCTATGCGGATTCGTGTGGGTGGAAGCATGAGTCCGTCAACACTGCGGTTTCCCAACAACCTCTACCGCAGTACTGGACCCTTAGCCATATGGATTGAAGTCGGCGAGTACAACCTATTGGGTCGAGTGGATAGAATGATCGTTCAGTCCTCTTACTCTAGCCGTTGCTTTGGGGGCCGGGATTGCAAATATCTGTCTCTTTCCTTTCTCACTACTTAGATTTTGTGGCCTCGGGCTTGAAGAAGGAATAACGTATAACTCTTGTATTTTGTATTAATCTGTCCCTTTAACAGTTGGCTTTCCCTGCGTATCTACCATCTCAATGGAATCACAATCAAGATTTCCGAACCCTTCGAGTTTCAGGGACGGTCTATCACCTGTTACTTGCCTTGTGGAACGGTCAAACCAATTGCCCAGATCAGAATGATTCCTTGTTGGTGTGAGTGAGTCGATTTCCGTTATCCTCAACTCGTTCCGTAAATAAGCATCTACATGACATACGTCGGTATCTATCTTAATATGCATGTAATAGGTTGATAGTGGCAAAAGCCCGAAAACTTTCTGCGGCATCATGATGGTAGGGTCTGAAATAGAAAAAAGCCCGCACACATCTGCTTCTACTGCCTCCTCATCCCACTCGCCCGGTCCCGAGCTTCTCCTAGTACGTATAGGATCCCTAAGCCATATACCCTCTATGTCACATATCTTTACTTGAACCGATGGCCCAGTCCAATCGTGTGTCTTCTATCCATTCGCTTGCTCTTTGTCCAAGTTGGGAGACGAGGATGACAAGGCAGAGTCTACCTGTGATTTACTATCACTGCTTCGGCTGCCGACACCATTCGTCTCAGTCACGTTCGCCTTGCGCTCGGTCTCTGTCGGACTAGGAGGGAGGCCGTGAAGCTGGTCTTTAGGCCTTTTCCACTCGAAGCCGCCTTCGTAACCGACCCAGGTATACTGCCTACAATGGGGTCCACGAGCGAGGAGAACGAGTAGCTGGAAGCCCTGCCAGCCAACGTTAAGTGCGGCACATGCTCTCCACCCGTACTTCACGAATACGAGTGTCCCGACAGAGGTACCCATTACTTGTCCTATAAAAAACTAGATGTGTACAACTACCGTTTAAATATGGAGGTCAAGGGCGTGGAGATTGTGGATGCACTTACGGCAAGGATGAATACAGCGTTCATGCGGGACCGGGCGTGAGGCGATATCCTGCCGAGAGAGATAGACAGAACGCGTCAACAAGCTGAAATGATTCCGAGTCTCAATGAGACTCTCAACGATGCATGCATGCATGCATCGACTCCCAGGCTTCTATTCGCTCAATGCAACAAGAGACGAAGCAAAACCAGAGGGTCTTTTTCTCTATGCATGTCTCTTCTTGAAAGAAACCCGCTCCCCAAGGTAGATCCGAGAGAATCCGACTTACGAGAACAAGGCTGTACTAAGCGACACGGCCAAACTCTGGCGTGCAAGGTCGTACCCAAATGCTGCGATGATAACAGCGGCGACATTGATACCGCCAGCCCCCAATTGGACGCTGAGGAAGATCGTGCCGAGGATGACGCTGACCAGGGAAGCATACCATACCTCTAGGCGATCCACAATGTAGCCCAATGCTGGTCCGAGTGCTACACCAGCCATTCCGACCAGACCGAACAAGCCGATTACGAGTCTGGTGGAAGGAGAAAGGGGGATAGATCGTCAGGTATCCACAAGGACCATAAGGAACCTGACGTACGTAGAATAGTTATAAGGTTCTCCGCCGAGCAGGAACGTGAGGGTAACCCAAAAGTTACTGAAACATGCACTGGAAGCAAGGTTGATTAAGCATCCTTGAACGAGTACGGGCTCCGTCACAGTCAATTTAGCCATCGACCACATAATATCCCAGTAGTTCAGATGGTCGTTTTTGGATGGATAGTCGGGCAGCATCAGGTAACTCCCGAGCAGCACGAAAGCTTGAACCCCAATCGCAAAATAATACACTACTCGCCATGACGAGAATTCCGCGATGATTCCGGAGAGGAGACGAGCGACGAGGATACCGAGAAGGAGGCCGGACAGGATGATGGAAAGGACCGTCCCTCGTCGGGCCGGAGGGGCGAGGTCCGCAGCGAGTGGGAGGAGGATTTGGGGAACAACGGTGACAACTCCGACGAGGAAGGTAAGGACTTCGAAGGTGACGAGGTCGGATGTCACCGCTAGGCCAATGGTGAGTGCTGTGGAGAGGATTTCGAGGATAATGACAAGCTGGCGCCTTCGCACAAGGTCCCCCAAGGGAGATATGAGAAGTAGGCCCGCAGCATAGCTAGGAAGGCGTGAGGAGGGTCGGATAAAGATGACGTAGTTAGGTAGATCCTTACCCTGCTTGAACAAGCGTCGGGATCCTGATGCATTTCTGAGGACGGGGATAGAGTCTGGAGGATCACACAGGACACACCTTGACACTGCATTGTAGTCAACGCGGAACGATTCCGATAATTGTACTGAAGGAGGGTTGGCGATTAGCATCACTACGTCCCGTCCTTGAGCCGACTTGATGCCAAAGTCAAAAACTCACTTAGAATTGGTTGACAGTAGTATAGATTGGCAGCCGCTGGAACAAACTGTCAGAGTGGAAAAAACCACAGTGCGGCGCAGCATACGCACTGAACATGGTTGCGAATCCGAACGCCAGGTTCAACACCCATCCAAAGTGGTGGGGCTGATTGGGATCATGCTGGAGGTGTCGAGGCACTGGAAATAACCACAGGTCTCTTGGCGTGTCGACCTGATCCTGAACGGCCTTTTCTGCGACTTGTACTGCGTCCTTGGTAGACTGGGAGTCCTGCTTCAGCGAAGATTTGACATCAGAGCTTGCCTCTAGGTCTTGATGCCCCATGATGGTCTGAGGGCAAAGAGCTAGAAGTCAATCCAGCACGCAATAGCGGAAAGACACTGGGATGGTCAAGAAGGCAAGCAAGATCCTCGCTTGCGCTATATAGCTACCGTCAGCTGAGTCAGAAGAGAAGCCTGGAGTGCCGGCCGCACCTTCGAATCTGTAAACTGAAAGGTTTGCTGCTTACAGAGAGCTTGTCGCCGACGAGCAAGGACTGGCGTTGGCCATGGAATGAGTATTCCGAGGACTGTGTCGGCTAGTGTTTGGTTCCGGTGCCGTGTCAACGGCTGCTGTCTTGACTCGCAATACTGGTGAGAATGAGGGATTCAGTCAGTATAAACGGAACATTGATATAGTGATCACACATCTGCTCTCTTACATTTGTGGAGAAATTTCAAGCCTTTTCATGTGGAAATGGTGGTGGACGAGAACAAGCAGCATTCGACGCGAGATCCAGTTTGGACACCGACTTTCCTTTTTCGTAAGCTTCAGAAAGTCAAACCACCCTTCGGCGGTATAAGAAGCTCGCATTGAACTTCTTCCCCTTCCTCGCCTTTCTTCCTCTCCCCCTCTCCCCCATGGTCATCAGTAGCCATCCCTGCTCCCTCCGCCCCTCCACCGTCTCTTCTCCACAGCTTCCTCACGACCTCTCAGCAAGGAGAAAGTGGTAGGATCTCATGCTAGCCCTTGGCCGACATGTTGCCTTGATTTTGTCATCACCTGCGTATTCGAGAGTGAAGCCGGGCGAATGATTCGAGAATGCTGCTCAAAGGACTCCCTGGTTGATCATATCCAGGAGTGAGAGCTGGATGACTGTAGCCCGAAGGGTATATGCTGCGAACCTTTTACCAGAGGGAGCGATGAACATACTGGCAAGGTCGGCGAACGGAACACGGAGGCGGACCAGAAAATTCAACGACATCCGAATCTAACACGAGCAAACAAAATATTGATCGCCACGACATTGGATTGATGGCGAGACGTTTCCCTCCTCTCTTATCATGGCTGAACCTACTAAGCAAGAGACTGAACAGGCATTCAGGGTCCTTAAGGCCCAGAAAGCCAATAAGGTGTGCCTGGGCCTCGATTCCCTCGATCAAGTCTGACAATCGAACCAGTCTTGCTTCGACTGCAATGCCAAAAACCCCACCTGGTCCAGTGTCACCTTCGGTGTCTACATCTGCTTAGAGTGCTCCAGTGTACACCGGAATGTGGGCGTGCATATCAGCTTTGTTCGGTATGCTCATTATCTATGTCGTTGCTCACGAGCTAACCTCGGGAACGCCCAGATCTACCAACCTCGACAGTTGGCAGCTCGTCCAGTTGCGAAGGATGAAAGTAGGCGGCAACGCCTCTGCCACGGAGTTCTTCAACAAGCACGGCGGCTCGTCTCTTCTTCACGACTCTGATACCAAGAAAAAGTACTCGAGTCGTATCGGCGAGCTCTACAAAGAGGAGCTGGAACGACGTGTCAAGGAGGATGCGACCAGGTATGTCCATTGCGTTTGATGGATTGATCTCTGCCTAACATCTCTCTAGATTCCCCGCCGGAATCTTCGTAGAGGGTATGGAAGCACCTGCTGCTCCCGCCCCCAAGGAGGAGACCGAGGATGACTTCTTTGAATCTTGGTCAAAGCCTGCAACACCCAAGGGCTCTGCCCCCGGCACTCCCCGTACATCAACACCTCCTGTCATCGGACGAGCGCCTTCTGCTCCTGCTGCCACCACTTCGTCCACGCCCATCGCCGCCCCTGCACCTCGAACGATCTCGTCCTCCTCTATCCGACCTTCTGCTCGCTCCGGCGCTGGCGCCTCGCGGCTGACCTCGGCATCCTCCACATCCTCTGGAACCGGGACCAAGAAATCCAAGCTAGGTCTCGGCGCTCAGAAGACTAAACCCGTTGACTTTGCTGAGGCTGAGCGCAAGGCTCTCGCTGAGGCTGAACGTATCAAGCAGCTCGGGTACGATCGTGAGAGGGAGGAGGCAGAGGAGAAGGCTCGTAAAGAAGCTGAAGCCGCGAAACTCGCCAAGAGCATGTCCAGTCTCAAAGTCTCTTCTGCGCCTGCGGTATCGACGACGACGACGGCAAAAGCAGGACCTGACCCCACGAAATCGGCGGCCTTCCCAAGGTTGGGTTTCGGAGCAGTTCCTGGGGCTGGGGCTGCAGCCGCTGTGGCAGCCGCAGCGACAGTGTCGGCAACAAGGTGTGCTTCACTCTTCTTGATCTGTGATACTTGAGCTAACTATAGATCGGTCAGGGCATCACCTGTTAATGACGACGCACCTACCACTGCCCGGGAGAAGTTCGGAAACCAGAAAGCCATCTCCTCTGATATGTACTTTGGGAGGAACGACTACAACGCTGACGTTCAGCGGGAGGCTCAGACACGACTCCAGTCGTTCCAGGGAGCCACTTCTATATCGTCCAATCAATACTTTGGCCGTGATGAGGAGGAGGAAATGGAATACAGGTCGTCTGAGGGTCTGTTGGGAGATGGGAGCCTGTCTGGTATAGAGACGGCGGCTAAGGACGCAATCGCCAGGGTTCTCGCCAACCCTGACGTACAGAGTGTCGGAGAGAGCATCCGAACTGGTGCCCTGAAGGTGAGTCAGGTCGAGGCGGTATAGATGTGGTTAGATTAATCTCAGGCGCTGACATCCCGTTCCCGTTACAGTTTTCCGATTATCTGGCGTCTATGTCAGAGGGTCGTTGATTCCAATCACCATCTGGACTCATGTATCGTACATCCCCTGGCTTGGCTATTTGCGTTGTTCACGGTTCCTAATGAGCTAGTCGTTTTTCCTATTTCTATGCCTGCCTTCGGGTCCGACTAAACCCATGGAGTGATACGATTGCCAACGCGAGTCTAGGGCATCATCAGGTGAGTGTTTTTTTCATCCTTTCATTTCCTTCTTTCCCCGTCCCTCGAACCGGGCACATGTATTGCTTGTTTCTCCCCGTGCTCGCCAGCCCCATCAAGGTTGATTATTGCGACGCTTGACGTCAGGTTTCGGGACACCGGGTTTGAACTACCATTTATCGAGAAATTAGAGAAGACTGGCAAGGATCACAGTCTTCTTGCAGTTAGGCTGCGTCGTGGTTTGTAGAAGCCACATTTGTGCCACTGGGCTGCGTGGCAGACGGATGGATGGATCCCCATGGTTGGTTGGGTCAATTAACGGCATCGACGGGGCTTCGGAAGGCGTTCGTCTGTCCGTCCACTCGCATCGGAATTTTGCGTCATCGTTTTGTTCTCGTGCCCTCGCCTCGAGGCCGTGCCGTGTCGATTTTTTTGCCAAAATCCTTCGGGCATTGGCCTATCGATAATCTTCTGATAAGGCTTGGCGAGGTTGGGAGTGGTGGTGTCACGTAGGGCGTGCATGACCTCTGTGGCGAGCTCTGGCACATGTTAGGATTGTCACGGGCTAGACAAAAACCCGCTGCGTACTATGTAGACCCGAATGCACCCAGTCAGGCGGGCCAACATCGCTTGGCTCGAACTTGTTTTCCCTTATGCATATTCCCCCGTCTGATTGCTTCCTCGAGCTGGAAGACTCCCAGGGCCTCCGACACCGTAGCGCTCAGCTCACGAGTACGAGGAGTGGAGTTTGCTATAGGGTTTGATGATACTGCAAGGAGGAAAAAGGTTGCAGGCGGCGGCAGAAGAACGGTGAAATGAGCATGTCGATGCCGTCAGGTCAACTTTGCCAACCCCACATGCATCGGAAATGACACGGAGTCGAGGTCTGTGAATGATTGAAGAAGGAGCGAGGTGATCGTAAGTGAGCAGGTAGGGTAAAATTGAGATGTCTAAACCGAGAGCTCACTCTCATTTACCTAAACCTAGTTCACGGAACGGGGAATGAGCCTTACTCGTCATAACCGCTTCTCGTGGACATCTGAGACCTATGTGATTGCTGCTAGACCCTAGGGAATGGGCGGCAGTAAACTCTGGGGAAAAGGGCAGCTAGTGAAGATTCGACCAAGTGTGAACCTGGCTGGGGTCTCCGACCCGCCTTCGATGTCAGAGAGAGAGAAAGTTAAGTTGAGCGTCAGAGTCCAGGTCTTGCTGTAAGTTCTGCAAACATGCTCCGATGATGACTCGTTGGATTCTTCCATGGTGAGCGGCGTGCAGGAATCGATTAGAATTATACCGGGTAAGAAATTGATGATGATCGAGGTACAAGGTTCAATGAATACATCGAATACGGGGTAGTATGCGGGTAGGAGGCGGAGTTGAGGAGGTGATCAGGAGGACAAGAGCTTCTCGACGATTTGGTCGTCCGTTATTGTCCCCACGTTCTTTCCTCTATAATTCAGTCGTCTGAGGACGTCGATCTGTGGCAAAAGAGAAAGCAGTGCAAATGGTCAGCAGGAGAGGCTAAACAACGTGTACGCGGGCCACATGTGCTCCACGAGTCGAGCAGTCGATCACGTACCACAGTATCCCTGGAGAAGCCCATGTTTTCGAACCGGTCTACATGAGCTTTCTCCAATCCAGCAATCGCCACGGCGTCTTGCTCTCCGGCTGATTTGACCTGATCCTGTGGTGCACCAGCGTAGACCCTAGTCCAATACCGTGCTGTTTCCTCGAAGCTGGGCCTGCTCGTCATATAATGCTTGGCGACTTCGGCATCCTGGGGATCGTTAGGTTCCGGCGAGCACAGCAAGCTCTGGAGCGAGATGAGCGTGGATTTGAGTGTGAGAACCGGAGACCAAGCGTCTTTCAAGATATCCAAGCAGATGGCTCCTGATGCAGAAGAGACGTTGGGATGGTAGACTTTGGTTATGAATTTCATCTTGACCGGTTGGAATGGGTAGGAGTCCGGGATTACGATGTCCTGATAGATTATAGATTCATTAGATAGATTGAGATATAGATGCCATGTTCTACTTACGACTTCGAATTGGCCGCCCTCGTATGGGGTACCCTCAGGACCTGGAAATGAGCCCTTGAGGTGGAAGGGTGACTCGTTGATCATTTCAATCCTGATATTTGATGTCTTGTCATTCTTACAGTCTGCACGCCGCCATTTGTGAGCTTTATGGCTTAATACTAAGCGTTGTATAGCTCACCAGCGATCTCTTTATTGACTCGTCGAAGTCTGGCGTCCATGGTGGTGGTGTGTGAGGTGTGACAATACCGTCAATGAACGAACGCGGCAGTGGCACAGGCCAGCCATCACACAGATTATCTAATCGCTGATCTCTCATCCTCCCTAGTAATCATTCTCCGTCTTTTGGGTCAGAACTGCCAGAAACCGTGAATGAAGCCTCGGTGGAGATGATGAAAGCACGAGGGATAGTATAGTCCAATCGGATCAGATTTGTGCATCAAGCCACGTTTCTACTAAACATTGCCAGATATCCGTACCAAGCTTTTAGTTTCGGGGATGCTAACCTGAGGCCAGTGGCTACAACCTTCTCCGAGACGGCAGCCTCTGTAATGGACACAAAGTATTTACGAGAACACTCAATACTTGAACCAATAGCGACTCATAGGGAAGCACTCCCGCTCATAGATGATGTGCCCCTCTTCGTTGCATGGTGCGTTGCAGTCCAGACCAGATAGCGCTCCATCGACGCTATTTTGGCTATGAACAGAGCCTGCCGCGTCGATGCTCAAATAAAGCAAGGAGCGCGTGGCGACAGCGTTGAAGCATAGCTAAATAGCGAATGAAGAGGAACCAAGGGTCTCGGAGACAAGCATCGAATGCGTTGAAGATGTCGTAAAAGCAGGTGGGTAGGGAGGAAGTGGAAGTGGGGAGAAAAGGAGCTATGGCTCTGCTGAAAATTGAGCACTAAACGACCGAGTATTTATACGTTTTTGCCCTTCCGCGTTTTCTTTGTCTGTCGTCATCGGATCGATTTTAAGGCTCAGATCATCCGCCATTCCCCAATCGTCTCGGTCTCGGTCTCGTTTCTCCCTTGCTTTCTGCCACCGATCACTCAGCCTTCGAGAAAAGAAAAATAAAATCTGGTTTCCAGGGGTCACAAGCATCGATGGTTCTTCATCTGCCCTTCTTCTCTCTGATACATTACAAGCGCCGAGCTTATTAGTTGACGGCCGGAACTTGCCCTCTCAAAAGATTCTTTTCCTGAGGCTCGGGTTGAGGCACATTCCGAATACCATTCTCTCTCGTTTAACCCTTCGAAGTACCGGGGTCGCCAGCGAAAAAGTCGTTATCTACGTCTGCCACCACCATGGCCGTCCTCGTTGTGTTGCAGCCAGAACACCACTCACATAATGGGCACCGAGAAATATCATATCATATCTGAACTTGAATCGCCGTCCCCGATTTCTCTTTCATAAGTCGCTTAATCATTGAGTAGCCGCAGCTGACCCTTTGGAAGGACGCAATATAAACGTCCCGAGCCTTGAAGCGTGTGCCACCACTTACCATCGTGGTTAGTAAATCTGGAGCAAAGCTTGATCGTGAACGTGCTCTGCGTGGCTACCTCCATAAGTGCAATCCAGGGCTGATTTTTGTCTGCCTTTATCCTGGTTTGATGAAGAAAACAGGGATTTTTAGCCGCACAGGGAGTGAGAACCAACTACGGAGTCAGCGCTGTTTTGCCTCATGGTAGCCAGGCGTAAGTACAGCCCAGCTACATACATGCAAAGGTATAACGTACCATATCGGAGTTCCTGGATTCCGCCCAATTTCGTCCGAGATAATGGAACCTCCAGGCAGGTGGCTCAGTTCGATTAGGAATGACGTCTGGAGGTAGATTATGTGCGCTTTTATCAGGTGATTTATCGGCGGAAATGCCCTGCCTTTCTCAATGCAACTCTCTCCAAATAGACAGAAGAGTGAAAGCTCCCTACATAGAATAAGCTAGACTATTTATCTCAGAAATTTGTGGATTGCTTATCGACTAGTCACAGATCGTCTACATTCATCTTGCCATCTTGCACGGGGTCTATAGACATGCACATATAGACAGACTTCGCAGTGTCGGAAAGTGTCCAGACTCTAGATCCTTGCTGAAAAGAGTAGACTACTGAAGCTTCGCGGGAGCGTGTCTCCGAGCTGTAAGGCCCCGTGGCAACGGTAACGAAACTCGAAGGCAAGCATACTTCCATGGCTTTCTGTATCCCACTCAACGTTGGTGTTCCAACAACGTAAGTGAGGCTCGGATGGCCTACAGAGAGTGGAGCGATCCTACCCTCCTGTCTCGTAACTATTGGGCCGTGCTAGGTACTGCTGGAGGGGGATAAAGGATGGGCGTTCCGAGATTACGATCGCTGGAGGAAACCCCGGGAGATGGCCGATATGCTCACATGAGGACACAAATGTGACCTGGATCTAGGGCACCTCCCGTTAGCCATCTACAAAACACCGAAGGTACGACTCGTTTTGTACTGGTTTTGTACTGGAGAATTTACGGCGTATCTTGCGAACCATTTCGCGTAATCAGAGCGCCGTTGGAAGCAAGTTCGGGCCTAATGGTCTCTTAGTGCTTCAGCGACTGTCCGTAGCCTGACGTCAAATTATCGATGAGACGAAGGAATGCGGTCAGAGGCGGACAGTCTAAGGGCCAGGGACCTCCACAGTCCACACGGTTCTTTCGTCGGTCGCATTTCGATCCTTGGATTGAGGTGGATTTTCTCATGGACTCCTGCATATAGAAAGTAATATGTATCTAGATCTAATCATTCGATCCATAGCATCCCGTTAGCTTCAAAATGTCCGCAGTGGGTTCACCTTGCATTTTATGGCAGCAGAGTTAGCAACATGGGTAATGTCTAACCAGATATGTCGACCTTATACTACCCGCCAGTCCCAAGCCGTAAAATCACTTTATCCATTTCAGAACTCGGGAGCCTTGAGCCTCCGTCAAAAAATCGCCACAAAAAATCACAATTCACGTTTCATCCGGACGTATTCCACCCCACTCTTCCAAAACTTCCCTCCAAATTCTACCATTCCTCGTTTCCGGTACCAGTCGGATGTGGCAACTCTCGCATCGCACCAAATGACCTTGGCGCCCAATTGATGCCTCGCAATCGTTTGAGAGGCGTATTCCAAAAGTCTACTTCCTATCCCTTGACCTTGGAACGAGGGGTCACAGGCGAATTTGCGGAAACGGACTGCTACTCCAGGTCCTACACCTGCCGGTGGACCCGCTCTTTGGGTGGCGCCAGCGAAGGGGGATTGCCTATCAACGCCAGGGCTATCGATCGTCGGCTTCTCCGATCCTTCAGGCCAAGACTCCAAAAACAAAGAGATGACCGCAACCAGTCCTAAGTGTGAGTCGCCCGGTCCGTCTGTGATATGGGCACCATCCGTGACTGAGTGAGTCGGTCGTATTGCCGGCAGACGGATGTCGAGTAAGTACATACCGCCAGTTTTCCGTGTGATAAAGGCACCAATATGAATGCCTTTATCGTCCTCTGGGAGGAGGACCTGGGAGATCGGTGCATTGGGCCAGAGAACCGAGTGCCGCAGTGGGACAGTTTCGGTTGCATCGATGATCGTGCAGACGACACTCGTTGGATCGTCAGCAGTAGTAGCCATAGAGATTTCCAACAGAAGTTTCAGAGAGAGCGGTGCGTGGAGGAGGGTCCCTTTGATTGTGGAGTCCAATTAAAAGATAAACCCCTAATCTGGACCTCAATCTCGTTTACATGCAACACCTGTGGGGAAATTTCAAGCGATGAATTGATGTCGACTTACTTGAGCCCTGCAACTTTATTATCCTGACTGCGATCTGGGGCGAAATGCTATAATCGGATCGGTGTGCCTGGTGTATTTTGCCTGTGAGCTCCTTGAAAAATGAAAAAATTCTATTCATAAGCCTAACCCTATGCCTATTCCTTCTAGCCGACTCGAACGACTGACCTCGTCATTACTAGTGACGCGCTCTACCAACTGAGCTAAGAAGGATGTGTCTGTTCCTGTCTTCTTACCTTCCTTATCGGGCCGACAGACCACCGCCACTGCCTTGGGACACTCGCTGCCGCACATAAACATAGTAGGAAATGTGAAAGAGAGAACATAATTTCCCAGAGGCTCAGAGATGTAACGAAACCATCGCCTGCTTTTGATGTGGGCAGCCCCAAAAGTCCTCCATCATCGGGGGACCACTGTGGTGTCATCGCAGGACGAGCGCCTAACCTTAACTTTACCAACGAGATAGGCACGAAGCGACGATCATAAGGTTCAATCACGCCCATGCGATCGAAAGACAGAAGGTGCCAGTAGAGTGGGGTAATTGAGTGCCGAACACATATAACGAATCTCAGGCTTCCCGAACCCCAATAGAGCCCGCTGGAGAAGAGTAGCCCGTGGCTGTATCAAGTCCCCACAAAGCTGCGGCCCGCTCAGGTCTACACTCCATGTGGAACGCACCTGAACTCTAAGGAAACCAAGTTCCGGAAAGGTGGCAGATAGTGCAGTGACACCGCCCTGGACTCTTCGGTATCCGCCGTGCATGACATATCGCATATTGCATCCGAAAATATTGAAGTTGCCCAGTGGTTTTGTGGCCCATCCAGCCGCCAGTATGTCAGGCCACGTTTCAGGAATCGACGATCACTCTCGCGCCGTTTACCGGGACTATCAAACTATTAAAACACCAAAATTTCAGCGGTAGCTGAAATCTTTGGGTTTTTTGCTGCTTCGTGGCCGCTGGAGCTGATTTCGTCAGTCTCTGCCTGAAGTCGTCGAGACTTCGTCCAGGCAGAAAGTCGATTCCGTGAACAACTGCAGGGAAACGGTCACATGATATATGGTCGAGTTTTCGACCTGGCAGAGCTGGAGTGCCAGGCTCAAAACTCGACCATATATCATGTGACTGCTTTGATGAGATCATTTTTACAGGAAAGCAACGGGAGGTCAACGTTCAGTCGTCCCGTCCCTCCTCTCCACCCGCCTCTGCCGATTCCTCCACGACAGCTCACAGACCATGCAGACCAATCACTATTCTATTATAGGCAGGTCAGCCAGCACAGTCAGCGAATGCTGGCTTGGGTAATGCCCGTTACTTGGCGCTGTCGACTGTCCATCAACGCTGCAATTCCACCGCGCTGAACACCTGCGTCGCTCAACATGCAAGGGGCTCAGCCATATTATGGTGTGTCTCCCTATTACTTTTACCACTTCTAATCTCACTCTTAATAGGACCACCTGCGCCGGCCATAGCTCAACGATCTTTGAATCCCCCCGCTCATCTTCGACACGGCCTGTTTGATGCCGGACCACCACCACTTCCACAACCAATGCACCTACAACCTCCTGCACTGCTCCCACCCCCTCTGCCTCAGCCAATGCGCAACATTCATCTTCAAAATCCCCTGCCCCCTCCGCCAGCTCAGCGAGGTCCCTTACCTCCCCCAGTACCGCACGCTCGCGCAAACCTGGCCGCACCGCCCCCTCCCCGGCGAGCACCACAACAACCTGGACCTCTTCTTCCAGAGCGTGTACTTGCTGGTAGGTGGCTGTGTTTGTGCATGAATAAAACTAACACTGGAATCTTATAGGGCGCACCCGATGGCCGCTGCTCATGGCCGGGCGCGAGCCTTATCGCGACCCATTGCAACGGCACGACTTGGGACGCATGGATCATGCGTGTCGACAGTGCGGCGCCCTTCATTGGATTGACGAGCGTATCAAGTCGGTTGGTAGCGCCGAGTCTCCTCATTTCAATGGGTGCTGCTTGGATGGCCGTGTCAGCCTTCCCCCTCTCCCCGAGCCCCCCGAACCACTACGTACCTACCTCTCTTCAGATACAGCTGTTGCCAGAGAGTTCCGAAAGGACATCTGGAAATATAATCGAGCGTTTGCCTTCACATCTATTGGTGCCCAGGAAGATCACTCCATCAATCGCCGTGGTGCAGGTCCTCCTGTCTATCGAATTTCTGGTGAACTTTATCATGCGTCTGCAGCGCTGACCCCACCTGCGGGACGCCTACCGCGTTATGCTCAGCTTTACGTGATACAACCTCAGGCAGCACTGGCTGCCCGCCTTGACCAAAACCAACAACTGAACCCTGTGACGATGTGGGCATTGCAGAATATGCTCATGATCCACCATCCCTTCACCCAGACCTACCGACACGCATACCAGATTCTACAAGAGCATCAAGACAACATCGATTACCAGGTTACACTCCGTCTTACACCTGGAACAAACCGAGGTGTGTACAATCTACCAACTGTTAACGAGGTCGCATTCATACTTCCTGGGACCGTCATCACCGAGGCTCGCGATATTGTTCTTCGGCTGCATGGTGGACTTCTGAAGCGTATTTCGGACCTGAATCCCGCGTACGCAACACTGCAATACCCTCTTATATTCCCGCACGGCACCTACGAGTGGCATCCACAACTGCGCCTTATTGAAACGGAAGCTCAGAGGGAACGAAGGCTTGCAAACCGGCGCCAGAACTTCGAGGCGAGGGAGGAGGCTGGGTTGGAGAATGATGGCGTTATCGACATTGACCGAAAGCTTACCCTGTCCACCTTCACGGCTTATCGCTCTCACTTCCGTCGAAACGAATTCAACACAATCCTTCGCAGTGGGTCACTTTTCTGCCGATATGTTGTTGACATGTACGCCAGCGTGGACCAGCAACGTTTGATGTGGATCCAGAAAAACCAGACCCGTTTTCGCACCGCGCGCTTGAACCATCTCCAAGACGCAAATATGAACGATCCCGAGAATATGGACGCTGGAGAAATTGGTCGACGAGTTTTTCTGCCATCTTCGTATACTGGAGGACCGGCACGCCTCATGTTCCGTCTGTGCAACAATCACCGCGCGGTGCATCGCTCACGGTGTCCCCTCAGCAGCTCCTGCAGCTTACTGCTGACCGTCAGCTCCAGTCCAGTCAGGGTGCAGGTGCTCCACCGGCCAATTCGAGCGGTGGCCCAACCACGAGGAAGCGTGGTCTGGCCGGTCATGATAGCATCGAGGGCCGAGGTAATAAACAACAAAAGGTGGCCGTCAAGGGTTAGGGTAGTCTTTGTTTTGTACAAACTCTACTGTACCAACTACTGTACCAACATATGTCACCTATCCCTCTGTAATTCATAGCGTGCGTAGCACGGGTCAAAGTCTCGTATGGATTAAGAGACCTCCTCGTCGCACGGAAATGGCTATGTATTCCGACTCGGTGCTGCAGGCCTTCTGAGTTGAAATGGTGGTGCTCTCTTATTCAGCTGAAAGACATTTGAATGAACATTTTGGCCCTATTTTGCCATCTTGAGGGCGGGAAGCGGTCTAGAGCACTGTGATTTGTCGGCTATCTTCCCGATAGATAAGGGATATGGAAAATCAGCAATGCAGCATCCACATAAAGTATGTGCTCTCGCCATTCAACCGGCTATGATATTGTAGGGATAGCATTGGGCCTTTGGAGAAAATGAGCATTGAGCGCTATTAAAACGTCAGGAAACTCGCATGTAAGGCTAGACCGTCAGTACGATAGTTCAATCGGGGGGTGGCGTTTAAAACAAGCTGCAACATGTGCTGAGTATGACCGTAGTGTACTTAGTTCGATGCTCACATGCTTTGAAGAACACAACTTGTGGGGCTTTCGGCCACGATGACAAGTGCAATGACGGTAAGCATGTCATTCACATTTATTTGAACGGCCTGGAGAGACCTCGCATGCGCCAGAGCTTTGTGAAGAATGGGGTAGGACCCTGTATACGATTAAAAATCTATGAAAGTTATTTTTTGAATTGTGCGAGGTTTCCGGAACATCAATGCTCACTAACAGAGTCGTTGCTCAACACTCAATGGCCAGAGCCTGCAAAAATAGTATGCTATGGGTCTCGTGCCAGGGTCTTGAACTATCTGGCACAGGTCCAGAACGCAAGGGTCGATATAATAGCTAGCCAGTCCGGATAGCAGACTGAAGACCCAATATTCGCCGAAATGGGTGATGCAAAAGAGGGCTCCTGTAAGACATTTTTTGAGGTTTCGAGGTAAGATTCAGACTTGAGATGAGATCTATTGGGACGATTTCAGAGGACGGCTGAAAAGCTGCGATTTAACGATTTTAAAATAGTACACGCCAGGATGAATTACATGGCCGCCGTTTTTTACTCCTCCAACTCGGAATTTCGGAGCCAGCGACTTCCCTTTTGTCGCTGCTGAAACACACCTATTCCATGGCTCGACAATTCAGCAGGGGGGAGGGTGGGCGATGACGCTAGAAGCAGTCCTGAACAGAGTAACCTCTGCAGCCCTCCTATTCACCAAACCGGGTAACACAACTCCACCAGCCTTATTCCACTTGGGCAATTCCTCCGCCGCGACGGTGTTTGGAGCCTGTCCAGCATTCAACCGCGAAATCAAAGTCGACGACGCAGTATTACCGCAGCCGACATTGAAAGCCCACGAAACGAGGGCACCGTACTGGTTGTCGTTCAACCGAACGCTGTCGGCTATTTGGGACGCAATGCAATTTTGGAAACTGCGGAGGTCGCTCATCAGGAGACTGGTAGCAGTCGTAGTGGTGAGAGGGAAAGAGTATGGAACCTCTGCGCAACCGCTGGTTTGGCAGAGATGACCGTAGCCGACGGTTGGTAGACCGATTGGGTCAGGTGCTGGAGAGGGAACAAAGCCCTCAAATTGCTTGATCAAGGAGACGGTGGCAGCATTGACGACTGGAGCTGTACATCCAGCGGCTGGGAGGCAACACTTGAAGTCGGCGGGACCAGGGCAAAGACCTGCCGATCGTATACGTGTTGAGAGATTTCGGGCTTCAATTGACATAACAAAATAAACATGGGGAACGTACCACTAGCGATGTTTCCAGTGGTGCATGTGTTGGTGAAGCGGCAGGTGCCTCCAGACCCACATGACTTGGTGCAGCACTGAACGTCAGCAGGGTCGTTGGGGCAGAACCCAGGCCGTGAAGTACCGCCTCCACTGGAACACGTTCCAGTTGCTATGCAGACACCGGGGAGGCCACTAGCAGTACAAGGCCCATTCAAAGCGGCGTATGCAGTGACGGGTAGAGAGACAAGCGCGAGGGCACTGAGAACGTAAGAGCGCATCGTAGAGGAAGTAGGGTTGTTGTCGGTAGGTATTGAAACGACTACTTCACCAGCCAACCTTTATACCTGTAGATTGCTATCGGCAGGTGACAGGATTCGCATCGAAACCGTCAAACGTTATGCGGAGAACATGTATGCACCGATTGTACCTGTCACCGAGAAGCATCGCTGTTGACAAGCACACACGAAGACCGGGCGATTGCGAGGAGATGCAGCATGGTCGCCCCACTGAAAGAAGAAACAGGCTACTGCGGGTGACAGGCACATTCATTTTGAAGATCAAATTCAAACGCCGCATCATGTTGCGGTGGCTCCTGCGGGACAATCCAAGGGGTGTAAGAGCACTTCGAATCAGTCGGATTGTCCTTGGCCAATCAGAAGCTGCCGATCCCACCTATCCCATCCGCTCAATGGGTTTCGCCACTGGCGAATCCTAAAATGAAGTTGAGAGATTTTCATCAAGGATCAGAGAAGCCGCCCTCGACAGTGCACCAAGGTTTGACGTTGACAGATCTCGTTCAAGAAGTCCTGCCGATGGCTAACACGAGTGGAAAGCCTCAGGCTGAATAATGTGTCTGGGCTCCATGTGAGCGGTATTATTGGGAAAGAGAAACAGCACCGAAGAGACACATCAGCGATGAAATGCCGGCGACGATATGTCGGACCTGGAACGTTCGCGA
The DNA here is from genome assembly GCA_027579765.1 of Candolleomyces efflorescens. Classification (NCBI taxonomy): domain Eukaryota; kingdom Fungi; phylum Basidiomycota; class Agaricomycetes; order Agaricales; family Psathyrellaceae; genus Candolleomyces; species Candolleomyces efflorescens. Next base: position 201,365 of record JAMZDL010000015.1, on the reverse strand, counting down.
AGTTTGGTATCCATATCATAGGCTGTCCAGAAATCGTGGTCGTTTAGTCGTTGAAAAGTGAATTTGTAGAAAGGTGTTCCAACTTCCAAAGCTGTGTTCCAGACTCTGATCCGACTGGGATGATAGCGGCTACCGGCCGGACCACGAACGAGTTCAGTATCAGGTAGGATATCCGTATTCTTTGTTGCGTCTTCCCTCGCTCCAGAGCGTCACTACATCACAAGTCGAAGTTTTTGAGCGAATCCCAAGCCTTCATCCCAAAGATCACTGGCAGTTTTCCCCAGAAAATGCTGCGTCCTTCTTCAAACGATTTTCCCGCAGCCTTGGAGCAAGGTTTGCACAATCCCGGGACTAGGTTTTCCGGATCCCAAACAGAGAGTCCCCACTCAATGTCGGGTTTAGGAGCGAAAATTGTGTTGATCGCCGATACCAGAGCTGTAAGACAGGCCGAACGACGGCCAGCGCATACTCTGCCCAAGAGAGGCTCCGCGCTTTCATCGAACATCCATGAAAAGCACGTCCGGCGCATCTCCGAGAAAAGGAAGTCTTGTGAGCACAGCAAGTGCTGTCGGATTGAAGGATGAACTAATGAAAGGCCGCCGTCTTCACTCCTTGTACCGTTGAAGAGGTATGCCTACACGCAAGGTTAGAATTCCTGGACCAGCACTCTTCTTCCCAAGCGGATACTCACAGGGTACTGTTTGTGAGCTATTGCATTGTAGTAAAGCAAAGGGAGTATCACGTCCAGTCGCAGGTCGTAGGCAAGGTTCAAAACATCGGACCATGAGTGAGCTTCGTCCATCGAGATTCCATCTGTGCCGATGTCCCCTGTTGAATTTACAATGACTGTGTCCCAGTCGGAGCCAAAGGCATCCTCGAGACGAGAGAGAGCCTCTTCCTTGTAGGTTGCGAAGTTATACTTATGTCCGAGGCGAAGCATCGCGGATAGTTGGGTGAAGGAGAGGGCGTCATCGGGCCTCGCCTTTCTTCGGATGCAAATGGTTGAGATCAGTTCAAGGCGCATATATGCGCTTCAAAGATCTGCACTGACCTGTATCCGTGGTATATTAGCGATAGTAGTTCCTCCCACTCTTTCCCTGAGTCTCCGGACATTTCCACGACAGGGCAGCTATCCTCAAGGGAATCGGATGCCGAGCCAGGTTCTGGCGGGACAATCAGAAACGCATCGGCCAGCACAGAGGAATGCAGCGCCAGAACACTCTTGTGGACGCGAAACATGAGATTCTCTGCCTTTATAACAACATTCCCGTCCTCGAACCAGATTGATGTTGACCGAGTTGGCGCAGGCTGAAGTTCGTCGTCTTCGTCCTCCCGTAGAGCTGTATTTGGCCGCTTACGTTTGCTAGGATGATCCATTTGACCTTGACGCTGAGGCATAGACAACGCGTTGAGTGCTGATATTGGAGATGCTCAGAGTCGAAGACGGTGAACGAGAAAGGATGAGGTTAACCTCAGGAGAGCAGGGCATTTCGCGAGTGGTCACGGCCACATGATGTCACATCATTACGGTCACACGCTTACTTACGCAGTAGTTTGAGGAAGAAGCCGATACCAAACAATTGGTATGTCGAGCAACCTATTGCTCTTTGGTCGTCAACACCATGAACGACGATGATCAGATTTATTCTAGTGCAGGTATGGTCCATGCATATACACTGAAAGCTGTCGCTGACATGCCATAGAATAGACAGGGTAAAACGAGGTTATCCAAGTGGTATGTTCCTTACGACGATGACGAGAAGGTGAGAAGGTATCTTAAGGTCTTCCAGCGTATTGAGCTGTCTAACCTCGGGTCGCTTTAGGTCAGGTTGCGTGGCGAGGTGCACAGGCTGGTAGCACCTAGAGACCAAAAATATCAGTCCAACTTTGTCGAAGTACGACGCTCGTGCAACTGAGGCTCTCAAATACGTCTAACGCAGCTGTAGTTTCGAAATTACAAGATCGTCTATAGGCGATATGCTGGGCTATTCTTTTGTGTCTGCGTTGACGCGAACGACAACGAGCTGGCCTATCTTGAGGCCATTCACCTCTTTGTGGAGGTTCTCGGTGCGTGGTTATGCGTCCTTTTGCCCCTTTACGCTTGACATATTGGTTATCAGACTCTTTCTTCGATAATGTTTGTGAGCTCGACCTTGTGTTCAACTTCTACAAGGTATGGCGCTTGCTGTCCTACACTCGTCTCGCTCATGCTGATGTTGATTAGGTGTACGCAATCTTGGATGAAATATTCCTGGCAGGAGAGATCGAAGAAACCAGCAAAGACGTTGTATTATCTCGGTTGGACGAATTGGAGAAGCTTGAGTGAATATACATGGGATACATTCTCGATTGACGCTATACCACTGAGTGACACAGCAAGCAGCCCAACACCAGTTCCTGGCCAGTAGAGGAGTACGTCCAATTGCATCATCCAGGGCGTCAAGTTCTCTCTCATCACAAACAGCTTTCGGGACGGGAGAGTTTCTCATTATGATCACCAGTATCGCCAGATCCAATGCTTGAGTGGCGAGGTTCATTTTGGCCCCGAACAGTTTGCTCATCTCCACTTTGAGCACGAGCATTTCAGACCTGGAATTCCACTCGATACTCTTCGTCTCCAAAACCTGAAAAGAAAGCGCACTCGGTGACAATCTGATACCAATCTAATCAGCAGTATTTATGGTACACGCCACCAACACTCCGTGTCAGGAGCATGAACACTTGGGAGACCATGTCTGGATCCTCTCATCTGACTGAGACTCGACGACGGGCTGGAGACCCCTCGCTAGCTCGCTCAGGTGAGGTGGTATGCCCTTTCTCATCCCACCCAATACTGACGTTGATGGATATTAAATGCCATATTTTGTTGACCTCCCGACGTCTCTCAAGTTTAAGAATGAATAGGACGCATTGTTTTTGCGACAAACTCCGCCCTCCTTTCGGACAGCGATGGGATAAATGCCAGGTATGTGAGTTCCTTGCTGAGTGTCAGTCATCCAAACCTAATGAAGGGGATCACGAACCAAAATGGCGTCCGGGTCCCGCCTTGGCTCCGCGAAGGTTGACGCATCTTTCTTTTTTTAACTGGATCCTCGTCCTCATTCACCAAGCGATAGTTTTCCCCTGGCTTGCCGAGACTCATACGGAGGAAGCTTCCCCTCTCTTTCTAGGCGAACATTGTCAACACGTAAGTCGGGAGTCGAGCTTCCCAGAAAATGTACGAGTTTCGCAAAAGCTTTCATGTTCATATGGTGAACTACTTGAAATCGCATCTTGTGGAGAAACGCCGGGGAAACCAGTGGTAATAACACACCCTACAAACTTTCAATTACGAGACTGAACGCCATTCTCTTCCCCCCGATGCTGTTTCAGGGAGAGATGTTGCGATGCACTAATAGGTCCATTGCTGCTAACAGACCAGGCTGACGGGCGCAACACAACGTTGCGACCTCGGTTCAGAGAACATCCACGCAAGCAATGGCAGGCCGCACCACGGGACCCATGTGTGAATGTTATCCGTCTGCATAGTCTGGATACGCGCTTCATGACTCTAGGGCTGGCTAGAGACCAAGGTTTCGCCAACTCTAACCGTGGATCAATTCCCTCCGCATCGGCTATGTGGTCACTGGTGAGCAAATACTCATCAAATTCCCGGACAGTCTGGAGTCTCAACCAAAAGCTCCATTTGTATCTGCCCGCAGAGGAACCGTTAGCAAGCGTTAACAGTTGTCGCACCTACTTGAGCTTCCGTTCCGTCGCTGGTTACTGAATGGTTGCTAAAGTACCCTCCGTCAGCCTCCGTCTCCTCGTTGCCGCTCAACCCCTCCTCCGTTAGTAACACCATTCCGTTATTTGCGACCAAGTTTGTGGATGCATTCCGCAATCCCACAGAGGAAGATCATGCCACGCGACGGACGCATGGCTTCCACGTGGAATGTCTTCCGTCGAGATGTTCAGTGTTACGAAGGTGCTCGAGGAACGGTTGGCGCCCCTCCATGGCCGAGGACCCTGGTTCTGTCAAAGGATTGCAGGTCGCGTTCAGTGGTGCCAACGGCAGGGAGCTGGGAAGAACAGTCAAACTATTGATCGCTGCGGAGATCTCCCCAGACTCCGTAAAACCACCGTGCCTCTGGATTTCCACGATAGGACATACATATATATGCCTTCGGGAGCGACACACCATTCTGTTTTGGAGCTCCTTCGCGCTGGTACGTACCGCGTTCTATGACCATTCGAACCGGCATCAGCTAACCCACACTCAACTTCCAATGTGATAGAACCCAGCTAAGACGCCGACCCCGCCAATTTCCCTCTCAGCAGCCTCGTTTCTGTCTCCGGCTTGCTGGCGTGCGTTACTTGTCGACGGCGGCGCTCTTACCACAAATACTGGCCTCTCCTGGCGGGAGCTTGTGGGTATCGACTTTTACCTTTCGTTCTCGCGTGAATGACCAAGTTTCATCCTAGGCTATGCTCCATTTTGCATGGAGTTGACTCTGGAAGCATATCGTATCATCGTGAACTATGCCGGGAGTCGTTCCGATATCGCAGTTCTTTGCAGGGTTTCAAAGACGTTCCGCCGAGTCGCTGAGCGGGCGCTCTACAACACCATCTACCTTCAGCACCCCGACGAGATACTCGCCCTTTGCTCCACCCTCGACGCGTCTCCTCGGCTTGCCTCCCTGGTGGATGCGTGGACGATTGCCCCCGCAAGGCTGGGTGATGCAGATTACAGTGACGAAGGGGACTCGGAGGAGGACTACGATCAAGAATTACCGGAGGGATTCTGGGAGACGGTCGCGAAAGCGCTTCAGAATACCACCAAACTCCGGTTTCTGAACGTCCACTCTCAGGGTGCGTCCACATCGGCATCCGCGAGCATCCTACGCGATACGACCTTCTCATTGAGGAGGTTTCACTGCGATTTCGACTGGGATGACGACCTCGTTGGGTTCCTCAACCGACAAACAGAACTTGTGGACTTGTATATCCTAGACTTCAAACCATACCTCGACCCGGGCTCGACTGCTTCCACGACATCAGCGCCTACAACATTTTATTCGACCTCAACGAACCTACACGCCACTGCTATGTCACATCTCACGACTTTGGAATGCACCTTTGCCGAAGCAGCTGACGCCATTGTCCCTCATCGTCCTATCACCCATCTTAAAACGTGTTTCTCCAAGGTGGAGATCGCTGCGAAGCGGGAGGAGATGAATAGATTGTTTTCCACGATTTCCTCCTCCTCCAAGCCCGTCCGCTCCCTCGATATTGCCGACTCCTCGTACAACGAATCATTCGCCATGGAACTCCTTGGGAAGGTAGTGGATACGAAGGTCACTAGCTCCAACCTCCGTTATCTGGGCACCCTGGTTCTCCCTATTAAAGGCCAAGAGGTGAGATCTTGGCTCATTGCTCCGATCCATCCATCTCACTGATTATTAAACCCTCTCAGCGTCTACGGTTCTACGGATTGCTGATGAAGCTGAAAATGCTTCAATGCCTAGAAGTGGAGGTTTCTGAATGGGTGCCACCTCCATCCACCACGGCGGCGTTTCGAGCTCTGGCAAGTGAGCTGAGGCTGTACTGCCCAACGATTACCTCCGTGGTGTTTGTTCTTGATTTTGAGAGAACTCTGGTCACAATAACGAATGGCGTTTGTACCGTCAATCACGATGCCGGTACGGATCTTCTATGGCGAGAGCTGTAATCTTATTCTTGCTTTCTTGTCCAACACTTCTAATTCCGTGACACGATGCTACGCACGAACGCTGATGATTTTTCCCCCTTCCCAACTTCGCATTTCTCACTTTCCTTAAACGCGTTCATGTCGACGTCTACCCTTCGCATACATCCCTTTTTTCATCTCCCGTAATTTCCACCGCACATTCGGCTATAACAGCCCCGATGCCCCATTGCAATATTCATTCACTCAACCTGTGTAGCCCTGACCTTTTCTCATTCGCATCCATCATTCGATTGTTTGTGTATCGTTGTATCCATGTATCCTCTTTGCTATCGTCTGACATTCATAGATATATGTATATTCGGGGCTTGTATAATATTCCAGGACCGTTCCCATTCTCCTTCACCCCCGGCTCCATTCGCTTCAGCCTTCAAGGAACTGGGAACGGCGCTTCAAACTGGCGACTCTGGATTGGATTAATGACTCCGTCGGGGCAAGCATCGTGTGTGAGCCTCTCCACCTGGCCTAGGTTACCCGAAGGCCTAGGTAAGGTAGGTGGTGCTAGTTCTCTAATAATTTGATAACTGTGAACGTCGTCAAGGAGGTCTACCTTCTTGTGAGATGCTTAGCTTCCATTCGAAGAACTTGTATTGCTCGGGCCGTGTCGTAGGCTAAACGTTGAAGGCCTCCAGGATCCAGTTGAAGCACTCCTGGGAGGGTCAGAGTACCAGGCAGTATGCAGTAATCTGGACGCCGTCGAAAGAAAAAGAAGGTCTTAGTGGATGCTCTCGGAAGCATATTTTTGACCCCATGTGCGGACATAATGCACGAATGTCCCTTTTTTTTATATTTTCATGGCACAGATTGACATTGGTACCTTGAAATGCAACCGCCAGATAATGAATTCATCGCCAAGTTCGTTCACACGACACGGTGGTTCTCATACGTTCACATGGTGGGTGCATTTCGGGCTGAGGCAACCTATCCTGGACTTGTCACCCCCAGAGTCTTACACAGCAAGAACCTCCGAGTCGATGTCATCCTCGGGTCGCGTGGTCGATGTCGACCCTCGAAATTTGGACACTTTCGTACCTATCGCGAGGGAGGTAACACATTTTGGGCATTCGAACCACCCCACCCTCGGACCTTGTTGAGGCCTGACCTCAGAAAAGACGTCAAAAGTTCTCAGAAGTTGTGTCACTTGCGTGGACGTGTATCTTCTCGTTGAATGCCACCGAGGGTCAGCGGCAACTACACCTACCCCGTCAGGATCGTTGGGAAATGGTGGGTGTATGTGTGCTTACGGGGTTTACACAAACCCGAATCCGCTCGGATAGGAGCGCTCGGCCGTTGGAATCCCGGGGGAACGTCTAGTAAGTGTGTATCCAGAGTCTCGCCTAAGTTCGAGTAAGTATCTTTTCCCTCGGGAAGTAACCCGTTACTCTTCTCCATCGTCGCCATTTTCAGTGTAAATTCTTCCCATTTTTCATCATCATTAAAAGAAGTCGGGTCGGGTCCCCACCGCCGACCCAGAACGATGGCAGAGCAATGATAGATAATGCGGAGTTTGAGGGACATTGATTTTGTGCGTATCATCCTCGTCATCTGGCCAAAGTGCCGTGAGTGAACGAGAGTTATGCCAAAATGTCACCCTCATGATCACCCTCGAGGACAGTTAGGGAATTATAAATGGAGCGGTTGTACCTGGCGCCCCCACCAACTCCGAAAGTAGGGCCGCGAGCCGCATGCTGTGGCACCAAAAAGGCGATGTAAATCCGTGGACTATTCGACATTGCATCACGTACAGTTGTGTGATCTTCGAATTCCCATACAACTATCTAGACCGATGATACCGACTAGGTGAAACTTTGAACTCTGTCTTGATTAAACTTGGTTAAACTGCACGTCCTGTTGATCTCGACGACACCTTTTGAGCCTCTGACTCGACAGCTCGGGTACAGACAATATGATTGCCATTTAGGCGTTTTGTCTTTGTCTTCGTGACGTCATTCCAAGGGGTGGACGTCGTCGGACATCGGACTCGGATGCGATTCTCTGTAAAACACAAGTTAACCTTTCCATTGAGTCCCATAAATATTCATTGTCAAGGAACACACGGATCAGCAACGGGCAGATATTGTCCAGCCACGTTTTCAATTCACTCCATTCACATCGGTCCGGAGGTACGAGGAGAAGGATCGTGTATTTTCGTGGTCCAGCCCTCCGAGAGCGAAAGATCTAGAGGAGCCATTCAAGAATTGCTGGAGGAGACGCGGAGAGCCCAACTGGCTAACACTGGAATTTTGATTGGGTGCACATTTTGCAACGGCTTCACGAATCAAAAAAAATTACATTCTACATCCAAGCAGTACCTACCCACCCTTCCCTGCTCCTCAAAACCCAACGATATCAACCGAACTAAGAGGCGCCACAACCTCCCACTGCAACGTAATCCCCACCTTTCCTTGGGATGGTACACTACAAACCCAATTAATCTTCCCATCCTTACCCAAACTCTCCAAATTCTCTTCAGAGTTGATTTCGTCGATACCAGCCCAATGCGCTACGACTCCGCTGCTCACAGGGACGGGCGGTGGGACTTTAACACCCAACTTATTCGTGTTTTTGGCGTTCGAGGATGACAAACTGCTGGTACCACCGCCTGTAGTGAGCTCGGAAGACAGCCCTGCGGGGTTTACCAACCGAACTTGGATGGAACCTTCTTCAGATACGGGTACCTGGTCCACGACTCTCAGATTGTCGATAGCGCCGCTTTTGGTGTTGTGCACCGTCATACGCTGCGTGAAGACGTAGGTGCGGGTTTTGGACATGAACCCTGATTGGGTGACTTTTTTGGAGAGCGGGTGGTAGGTTATTCGGATGGAGGGGTCCAATCTGATGAAAAGAATGAATTTGGCGTTGGTTAGTGTCGGTAAGTAGGAGGAAACGGGGAGGGAGGTAGAGAGGAAGGAAGGGAGGGAGGAGACTCACCCGAGCGGACAGTCGAATGTCTCCTCGGGACTGACGGGTGGGACGTCCGAGCGCGATATGAAACTCCCATCGACGTATACACTCGCCGGACCCTGAAGGAGCGTGTACTCCGATGCGTTCTTCACCACAGCCTACACACAAACAAAACGAACGTTTCCGCACACGGCCGTCAGTCGGCCTGTCATGATCACCCTGAACGAAAGCCGAGTCACGCACCTTCAAATGTACCTTGGCCTCCCGCTTCGGCACACACACCCACTCCATCTTCGCGTCCAAGCTCAACTGTACAATGGTGACTTTATGCGCTACACCATCGCTCGGGATGGTCATAAACCCCGGTACGCTAAACGTAGCCGTCACGTTCCCCTTACTCGATACTTGCAAGCCCCGATGTTGGATGGCGTCCGCTGAAATGCTGCTTTCTTCAAGGAACGATTCTGCTTCCAGTCGGCTATTGAGAGCAGCTAGACTTCCAGGAGCACCGGCTAGAGGACCCCCGCCGAGGTGGAGTTGAGGGCGGGGTGTAGATCCGCCACCGCCCCCACCGAACCCTTTCGACTTTTTGTACATCCTGACGGGTCGGTAGAACGAGAGGGTCCAGGGTGTGAGGGTCGGGATCTCGACTCCGAGCGAGGGTGCCGCAGTTTCTAGGGTAATTGGGACGTCGGTCCAGTCCTATGTGGTATTCCGAGGTTAGGAGGAAGATGGTAAAGAGGGAAGCAGGGATAAGACGACGGACCTCACCCGTGTCTTGCGTGATAGCGCCTTTGTAGAGCAGTGTGACGGGTTTGTCGGTGGTTTGCATCGAGACCCGGATGTCGTATTGGGCGAACCACGTTGCGTTCCCCACAGCTAGATACAGATGGATCAAAGTAAGTAAGGGGTAAGTAGAAGAGGAAAGTCGAGTTAGAGGACGGACCGTATATCAACGCAACCTCCACCTCACCCTCCTTATCTGCAAACACCGAAATCGTAGCTTTCAACCCGAGCTTTTCGTTACCCTTTGGACCCGCAATTGCCTTCTTCTCTTCTTCAATCTCTTTCTCCAACTTTGCTTTCGTGCTTTCGAGCTGCGTGACCTTGTCGTCTAGTTTCTCGGCGGCAGAGTCGTACGACTCCACGATGGATTGCAGTTTCGTTACGTCGAGGTGCTGAGAGTTGAGACTCTCCAAGTAAGTCTGTAAAGACGAGATAGCTTTCTCGGCTCGAGCGAGGGCTTTGACAGTCTTTGTATGGTCCGCTTCCAAAGCCTGTAGCTTGTCGGAGGTCGTTGGTGGCGGAGGAAGCTCAGCAGTGGAGAGCGTCACGTCATGTATCGTCGCTACACCTCGACCTTCGACCCTATAATTTCGGGAGAGAATGAGTGAGTGAGTGAGACTCGGATAACGAGCAAGGGAGCGTGAAAAACAAGAATACCTGAATGACTGCTGGTCCATAACGCTCGGCAGCTCAGTAATAGTGACCAAGTTCTGCCCGATATTGACTTTGAGCTCGAAAAGACGCGTTATTTCAGCCCGGCCAGAGTAGACGGACACGCTCAGGATCTTGCTGTCCTTCTGAGACGAGAGGCCGACATTGTTGATTGGCTCGAAAACAGGGGGTTGCTGCTGCGCTGCGTCTTCAGCCATTCTGTTTACAGGGTGGGTTGAGCTGAGGGGGTATTGGCAGGGTGTGGATGGTGAGTGGATGACGGGGAGTTATAAACGGGTTGGCATGGGGCACTGCCATTGTATTTCAATTACCGTGACGGCTGTTGACTGTCGTCACCGTCGACGACTCAGGGTCTGTCATTTCTTGGCACTCAGGCACTGAGGTGAATGTCGGTGAGAAAGAACGAGTTCAGCGTGTTTGCATTTGACGACGCTGCCAAACGTCAGCATCAATCACGGTCTTCTCTAGACTCTTCACCACCTAACTTGAGTCGACCTGGGACTTTGAGTCTTTGACCACGACTGATGCCTCTACCCTGCGCTGGAAGAAAATTGAATCCCTTTGATCCAGTGGTCAAATAGGCTATATCACTTCAAGTTTGAACGTTCGAGGCTCTGTCCGTCTCAGCTCCGATATATCGAGGCTTTCTTACCCTCAAAGGCTCGATTTGTGGTGCCCAATCGCCTCAGTGCCTATTTTCGACGACGGTGAGCTCCTTTTCCGAAACCCTCATACATTTCACTGACAATGACCGCGCGCACTTACAGGACTTCCCTCTGAATGGAATGACAATGTTGAAACGCCACCGTGCGACGATGAACTTGAAACACTTCATGAATACGGCAGGCTGGTCTTGTCGAGAGCGTTGAGACTGAGGGAGAGAGGAGGGGAGATGGCCTCTCCACGGAAAGATGGGGCATGCTGATAGGTTGCCCAAGCCCTGAGTGACCCTATTTAACGAGGACTCTGCAACCAACCAACCTCTGACGAATATAGTTTTTAACTCGGCGAGGGGGTATCTCAGAGGCCTTCGACCCCTGGCCACTTCAACTTGTCAATGTTACCGTTACGCTGATTCAATGACCAGGATTCATATCGATGGTAGCCGCCCGTCGGCGTTGCCCTTTCCGCTTCCAACGGGGCTGTGTCACGGGAAGGGCTAGATGACAGGAAGATCAAGCCTCATGGCCATGTTTTCCAGCGCAGCACCGCTTTACAGCCAACGGCCACCTCCCACCACTGGCATATAATGTCTGCTGAATGTTCAGAAGGGCGGAAACGCCCTCGCCTTCGGCAGTATCTGCGATCTCAGTCTGGCCGTATCTCACCCTCCAATGCCTCGTTCTCTAGTACGAATGAAGGAGACGGGGCCTCAACAGCATCGGGGTCCTCATCATCAGTGCAACCTGCTGAGAGCTCCAAACCTCGCAAGCGAAATCGATTTTTCGACCTTTTTCGTGGATCGACCCCAGAACGTCCTCCCACTCCAAAACCTTTCAAACGGAGCACCCTGGAGAAGGATATGGCTATCCTATCAACCACATACCTAATGGAGGAGCATCCCAGCTTGAAGGGACTTGTACAAGCGATAGTCACCCTCAATGCGAAAAGTAGGGACGAAAACGTGAGTAATCAACGATGCGACTTGAGTGCAAACGAACCTGATTTTTTGCTCCCTGATCAGAGCTCCCCACTCGTTGGCAAATGTGCCGACTTCTGCGTCTGTCTATTCCAATACGTTGAAGAGGAGAATGTTTCGGGTTCGAATGCGGTCAATGCAGTTGAAGAATTCTGTAGGTACGTCGAGCTGTACACGGACTCATCAATGCCCCTTCCTGACGTTGCGGTCAGCACTGTCAACAGCATCGAATCCTTCGACTACAACTGTCGGGCGTCATTGACAAGCGCCGATGAAGTCCTAGAAGAGTCTATCAGAGCGATCAAGGTAAGCGCTGAGGGTTTGGTGGGCTATAACCTTACAGCCATCGTGCTAATGCGACCTAGTCGTCTCATCCGTCTCTGGAGGCCATGCAGGTCAAGGAACGGGCGCATGGAGGACTCTCAGGGACGGCCATCACTATGATCGATATTGGTATCCCTGTGGTCAATGTTTTGAAGGACGCGGTTGAGATCATTGGGGTGGTGTCTTTCCTGAAGCCAGTTCTTGGTGCAGTTCTCGTCTTATCTCAAGCTGCCCGGGTATGTACTGAACCCTCTTTTTGACTTAATGCTCTTGTTGAAGCTGCGATCCTTTTTTTTTTCAGCAAACACAATCAAATTTTGACGAAATGCTGTCTCTCTCGCGAACTGCAGCTGAAGTCGTGATCACCATTGCAGAACGGTGCGCTACCATCCGAGAAATACCTCCGGATTTGGAAGATGCGGTCAAGAAGCTAGAGAGGCACGTATCCGAAGCATTTGAAGTCTGAAATAGAACGAAAACTCAACCTCGTCTCTCACAGTCGATTGCGTGCAATCGCTTCACGCTGTCGAGAGATGAGCCAGAAGAGTTTCGTGTCTTGCTTCTTCCAGAGCACAACTTTGAAGGACGAGCTGAGCGAACAAAGCAGAGCCCTGAACACTGCAGTCCAGGAGTTTCAGGTCAGTAGTATTCTTCCGTCCCAGCTGTTGTGGATAGCTCAATTCCCATGAACCTGAGAACACCACCTTGATCGACATCCGAGATGCGCTGGAGCGGATTGCTGAAGAAGTGCGCCGCATTTTTAACCACGTCGGTACGCCTTTGATTCTTATAGAAGAGCAAGGAACTGAAAACTCATGCAGAGTCGGGAAGATTGAAGGAACTTCCAACGCACCCCGACATGAGTGGGATCCTGCCCGAGTACCTCGTCGAAAGTCGAACGCCAGATGTCGAGGAGATAACCAAGTGGATCGAAGAGTCCAACGAAGTACTCCTCTGCATCCACGGTACCGCCGGCGTGGGGAAGTCGACCCTAGCTGCCCATCTCTCCAGGGAGCTGCGGGCAGCTGGTCGGTTAGCGGGTGCCGTCTACCTCGGTGCCGTTCCTACAGACACGTCCGGACCAGAGACCATCATTAAAATGCTGGCTCATGAGATCGGTAAAATCAATCCACGAGCAATACCCAAGATCTTGGAAGCCATACAAAGGTGCCACGCAACCTCCCTCGACAACCACGTCCAAAAATATATCCTGGAGCCCTTACAGTCACTGACCCATCCCCACCCCCTCGTCATCATCGTCGACGCCCTCGACGAATGGCGGGATCATCCCAAGTTCATTCAGGCGCTCGGGCATCTCAATTCCAACGCATCTGTGGTCAAGGTCATCGGCACCATGCGCCTGAATCCTGTCGCATCTCACCTGCCTGGGATTGCAGCGGTGTCGGTGCGCACTTATCATCTCGCACCTGTCTCTGTCGGGGTGATCAAGGCCTACCTTGAGGAGCATCTCCAGTCCGTTCCGTGGGTCGATGGGCGGAGAGCCCAACCCCCGGATATCGAGAAGCTCGCAGAGCTTTCGGGTGGCCTCCCCATTTGGGCAGCAACTGTGATCTCCTTGCTTTCACATTCGTTGAGCATATCGCCCCCTCACGAGATTCTCGCCGATATCGTTGGAAGTCGGCGACCAGTCGGTGGTAGTGATCGCCTTGGGGATCTGTACGACACCGCACTGGAGCAAATGTTCAAAACTCTCGATACGCCAGCACTCTTTCGACAATTTTTTGGAGCAATTGTGATCCTTCAAGCCCCGCTCTCTATTTCGCACTTCTCAGAGTTGACAGGAATCCCCAGACACCTTATTGAGAACATTCAGCGTACATCTCGGCTCTTCAGACGCGATTGCCACCCCAGGGATTGGAATTTATGATTCATCCAGCAACTTCACTCTTCCACCTCTCGCTGATCGAGCATCTGTTGGCCGGAAAATCAGGAAATCCCTTTGCCATCTCCGCTTCCAAATCCCATTCTGCGCTCGCGTTGAGTTGCATGAGGCAGCTTCGAAGCCTTTTCCATATGCCCCCTAGCTCTAATCTTCAACTTCGTGCCATCCAGGCGTATTCCGTCAAGTACTGGACGTACCATGCATCGAACGGAACCCCACGGTCGCAGAGCGAATGGTCCCAGACAGAGCACCGCAAGATTCTACAAATGCTCTCAGTTGACACCCAACACCAATGGGCGAGACTATTCCACAAGACCACCATCCCTGGAGATGACGAGCTCGCGTTAGGGCCTCACGACAACATGGTGTCCATTCTGAAGAAGTTGGCCTATCGGCTAGGAAGAAGCGGCGGAGATCAGTGGACACTTCAGGTGGCTTGTTTGGAGGTTGCTGTGCGGATCGATCATGGCGATAAGGATGCATGGACAAGCCTAGGAGGGTGCTACAGACAACAGGGCGAGAGAATGGGGGGTCTCCAGATGTATGAAGAAGCGCTGGCGGCCTATCGACAAGCTTTGATTCTGCGACCAGAGTCAGACCCCAATCATGCAGACTCACTCATTAATCTCTCGGTCGTACTTCGTTTATGTTATCAGCTCAATGGGAGCCGCGACACCCTCGATGAAGCGATTTTGACTGCCCGCAAGGCAGTCGCTATCTGCCCGGCGTCCGACCCACTGCCAAGTCGCGCCAGATCTCTCATCACTCTTGCCAATGTTCTTGTTGATCGATATACCCTTGACGGCGACCTCCAAACCTTGCACCAGGTCATTTCTCTCCTTCGTGAGGCAGTTGATCTCCTTCCCGCACCCCATTCAGAACGCGCTACGGCCCTCAACAATCTTGCAAACTGTCTTGACTCCTTGCATCAACGCAACACCAAGGACATTGGCCCATTAAATGAGGCCATTTCGCTGTACCGCAATGCACTCCCACTGCACCCTGCCTCTCACCCACTTCGTCACATGTTGCTCCTCAACCTTGCCAACAGTCTCCGCGCCCTCTCTGAATGCAATGCTGACGAGAAAGCGATGGACGAAGCCATATCGCTTGAGTATGAAGCACTTGTGCTTGTCCCAGCACCTCACCCAGATCGCTCTGCTGTACTCAACAACCTTGGTAACAACCTCAAAGCTCGCTATGATCGCCATCGCAACATTTTCACATTGAAGGAGTGTCTTTCAGTGCATCGTGAAGCTCTCGGACTACGCCCTGCCCCTCATCCATATCGCCCTGTATCCCTTGACAGTCTCGCCTCTGCGCTTCTGTCACATTTTGATGAGGAGCAACAGGTGGAGATCCTGAATGAGGCTATCTCGCTTCGCCGCGAACTCCGGGAAATCGGTCCACCAGGTCGTACACTCAGGAACGGTGAGCTCGAAAACTTGCTGCTCCTTCTTGAGCGACGGCGGGACTTTACTGGCAAGAGCCAGGACGATGCGGAAATCGAGGACGTCAAGGCGGAATTGGCTGCCGTTGCGCAGAAGAAGAGGGAGGGGGCTGAGAAGAAGAAGATGCAGGAGCAGAAACAACAGAAGGAGCAGGAAGAGGAGCGGAAGGAGGTCGCAATAGCAAATTGAGAATCGTAGGATAATTCTCCAAATTTGCTGATATACCTCTATTGGATTCAATACTCGACGTTTAGGTATTCAACATACACCTATAGAAAGCATTGCCTTCCTCAGTTTCCAAAATTTCGGGGATTCTCTACGCAACGGTAGGGAATCTCTCCAGCTCAACACTTTCCCTCGTTCATCGCCAATTTTCCGTCCTTCTTCCTCTAAATTACGATGTCCCGAGTACTCGGGCTTCAACATATGGTCTCACCTTTGGGTACATGCTTGTAGAAACTGGGGCGCCGCACTCGACCTTTCGTACCCGATTCTTCGCCAGTAAAACACGATGAAGGTTGGATCGATCGTGTCTTGACGCGATCTCTCCCCTTCACTAGACTAGTACTCAGCTTCTTGTCAAAGCTGACATACGGCTATTCATCTCAGAGAATGCTTCTTACTTTTGAAATCTTGGGAAATTGCGAGGCCGTAGGCAGTTTATCGGAAGAGTACGCGCAGCGACCCAGCTAAGCGTTGGAGAATGAGTTTGGCGTCTCGAATCGGAAGTGGACTTCGAACACGTGTTTGTATTGAACGGCGTTGATAGCAAGTTGATAAGATTCGGAATCCGACACCTTCGCCTTTGTCGTCCACCTCAACCTCAACTTCAACGATGAATATCCCCACTCGGTGGCTACTTGGTGGCTTCGTACTTGTGGCTCGTAATAAAATCACTCTACCTCGTTGCTCTGTGTCGGACTCGCCGACTCAACTTCAAGCGTCCTATTTTCGTCTCAGCACCTTCATGTCCACTGTATCCCAGCCCTTAGTTGCCCGCTCGTAGCTACCTCTGAAATGAACTGGTACCGTTGGACGCAAGGCTGGTCGCTGTACCATTCGGTCAGACTCTTTATTGCCATCTTCGACGGTGAGGTCCACCTGTTTGCTCTTGAAAACCTCTCCACTGACAATGACAGCACGCATTTTTAGGCTTTTCATCAGCGTGAAAGGTTCTACGACCTGGTAACAAGGCACTTTAGCCACCTCTCATCATACTCCAAACTGAAGGTTGCGAATACAATGCACAGTTGCTGAAGCTCCAGCGGGGTGAGGTGGGCTCGAAGGCCCAAAGGTACTTGCACCAGGGATGCAATAGATTGAGGCTATCGGGACTTGAGAACGGAGAAAAGAGGGAAATTGCTATATGAATTGAAGGAGAAGCGAATCTGGGATGAGTTCCCTGCCAAATATTGGGATTTCCGGTGAGTTCTCTTCCGCTGCAGTTGCCGCGGTATGCAGTCTGCTGACACCTTGGTCTCTTACGTCCTTGATCTGGACTTGAATCAACGTATTGGAGGAACCCTCCAAGCGGCCCTGGATTTTCCAAGGCGAGTACGCTCAATTTTTGAGTTTGCCGATCTGCTAAGGTGCCCTTGCATCGGTTCTTCCTTCTTTCGACTTTCTTTTTGTATTTTTCATCTCCCAAGCCTCTGAATCTCTCGTTTACTGATCAAAAAATCCTTCAACAGCTCAGTTTCTTTCAACCACCGTAGATCATCTAATATAGCTTTAGGCTTGAGCATGGGATTGGCGGCCTGGTAAACAAACCACGATAGTAGGTGGGACAGTGTGATCTTCGGCGATTCAACGAACGCTGCGGCTTGTTCCTCATCCCACCAATCGACTTTGTCTTTAGCATTCGGTCGAATTTCACTTTTCTTCTTACGTACCCAATGACTCATGAGAAATGAGTGGGTCCGCTTGATGTCTGAACAACTCGCTGGAGGATCCAGGTTTTGGTAGACGCCTGTCGGCGATTTCCAGAACCCGGGGCTGTGTCATACTAACTGTGACACGTAGTCCAAGCTCGTCACCCCGTTTCCCCCGCTCACCCCTCCTTACAACCATAACACCCCCCACCACCAGATGTCCACTGAAGCCCCATCAAGAAGTCAAAAACAAGGTCGCCTTGGCCCGTATCTGCTGTCTCAGCTTGGCCGTAACTCGTCCGCCCTCAATAAAAACGAAGAAAACGGCACCTCAACACCATCCAGGCCGTCATCGTCAGCGCAACCCGCTGGGAACGACCCCAGGGATAACCCCAAACCCCGCAAGCGGGATCGATTTCTCAACCATTTTCGTGGATCTGCGTCAAACCTTCCTCCTGCTACGAAACCTTTCAAACGAAGCACTCTTGAGAAGGATATCGCTGTCTTGTCGCTGACATACCTCATGAAGGACTCCGACAGGCTGAATGAACTGATAGTAGCGATTGTTGCCCTCGGCGCAAAATGCAGGAACGAAAAAGTGAGTGTTCAAGCTTCAAGGCAGGTATCACATATAAAACTGGCTCCTCATCATCAATTCAGAGCAATCTACTCTTTGGCAAATGCGCTAATTTCTGTGTTTGTTTGATCCAATACGTTGAGGGGGAGAGTACCCAGGCTTCCGGTTTGGGTGTGGGCAACGCCGTCAACGCGGTGGTGGAGTTTTGCACGTATGTCAATTTGTACACGGAATTGTGAGTCCCCTCGTCTGAAGCTGTGTATAGCGCCGTCAAGGACATCGAACCTTTTGACTGCAATCTTGAAGCATCAGTCGTGAGCGCCGAAGAGCGATTGGAAGGGTCTATCAAAGCGATCAAGGTAAGTGCCGATGGCTCGGCTGGCTATTGTACGACCATTCATGCTAATGTGACCCTAGGCATCTCATCCATCTCTAGAGGGTATGCAGGTCAAGGAACGGGTGCATCGAGGACTCTCGGGGACAGCCCTCGCTATCATTGATATCGGTATCCCTGTGCTCAACGTTCTGAAGGACGCGGTCGAGATCATTGGCGCAGTGCCCTTCTTAAAGCCTGTTTTTGGTGCTGTTCTCATCATTTCTCAAGCCGCCCGGGTATGTCATGTCTTGAAACACTCTTTTTTTGACGTGAAGGCATATTGAAATTGCAATATCTTTCAGCAAACGCAATCCAACTTTGATGAAATGCGGTCTCTGTCTCAAACTGCGGGGGAATTCATAATCAGCATTGCCGAACGGTGCTCTACATTCCGAGATACACCTCCGAATCTGGATGATGCAGTCAAGAAGCTTGAGTGGTACGTTTTTGGTGACTGGATGGATAAAGAGGCATTCACCCTCATGTTCAACAGCCGATTACGTGCTATTGCTTTACAATGTCAAGAGATGAGCCAGAAGAGCTTTATCTCTTGCTTCTTCCAAACTGCCAGCTTGAAAGATGCGCTGAATGAACAAAGTCGGAACCTGAGTGCCGCAATCCAGGAGTTCCAGGTCAGTATTCCTCCGGTCTTCCGGTTGTATGTCGCTCACAGTCATCTTAGAGCACTGCCGTGGTAGATATTCAAGAAACACTCCAGAAAATTGCGAACAGTGTCGGTAAGTCTCTCATTCACTTTGATCAAAGGAATGGAAACTAAAAGGGCTGTGCAGAATCAGGAAGGCTGAAGGAACTTCCCGCGCATCCCGACATGAGTGGGATCCTGGCTGAGTACCTCATCGAAAGCCGCACGTCTGATGTCAAGGAGATTTGCAGATGGATCGAAAGCTCCAACGAGCTTTTCCTCTGCATCCACGGCTCAGCTGGCGTGGGGAAGTCCACCCTAGCTGGTCATCTCTCGAGGGAGCTTCGGGCAACAGGTCGTTTAGCTGGTGCTGTCTACCTCGGCGCCATTCCGACAGACATGTCATCGGCAAAAAGGACAAAACAATGTATGGCCTACATTACCATGTAGAGGCACGTATGGCGTCTGAAAGACTTCTCTGGTCATGCATAGCAAATATAAGACTGAAAATAAGCTCGCATTGACGTAAAAGGTACGTAGCATGCATACATGGGCATAACTAGTTATGGAGAGCCAATACAAGGGCGTGACTAGTGATGGCTCGCAATACAAGGCCAGTAAAAGGCTAGGTAGTGCGATATCTGGGAAGTGAAAGGCTAGGTAGTGCGATATCTAGGAAGTGAAAAGCTTGCGTAGGGATTACATCGCAACACAAGGAGGCTCATTGAAATACATTGACGTGAAATCATTGCGGCCACCCATGTCAAGGGGTCTCCAGGATGGCGCAATCGATGTATTCGTACCGGAAATCTTTCTCTTCGAATACGTTGAGCTGTCGGAGTCCAACGGGTGTGTATTCAAAGCACAAGTCTTGTTATGGGATACGTGCCCAACGGACACTTCGGAGGAGGCGGCTTACGAAAAATCGACCTCACTGTCAGGAAGAATCGATGGCCAATGTAAAATTGGATATGCCGATGTCACCAAGAGGGGACAAAACTCCGCAACTAGTAGATGTGCTTAGATCTTGCTATAGCTATATATCCTGACCTTGGGATTCCATAAAACCATATCAACATCGGGTTGGAGTTGGTGAGCAGAACTTGGAAACGATTGCACTCTCCGCTGACGGGCTCTGCTGGCGGGCCAATTGACAGAGTAATTCAGCTCTAAGAAGCGGCTGCTCTACATATAGAGCCATTTTCTCCGATATCTAACCTCCCTCGGTGCTGAAGAGGAGGGTATGAGGACACGGCACGCGGGGTCTGATGGCCACGGCCGGTCGAAAGTAACACGGCGGAGTTGTAAGTTAAGTCCTGTCGGAGTTACAAATCAACCTTTGAAGCGAGACGCGCTTGGTTCTCTCTTGTTTCTTGCCTCCCACCATCGCGCCCGCCCGCTGTTGCAATCGCTCGCTCCAATCTACCCTCTCCGTTCTCCATATGCCCCAGTCTTGATGCAGATGTCACCCAGGCCTCATTTCGCATTAGGCGGGGCTCTCGATTGGAGCTTAAAAAGAGATCCTGGGTTAGTGGGCAGCATCCACGTTAGCCGCTCGCGGGCGTGTCCAAAACCCATGGGACGGCACATACTGATTATCAGGCTCACGGATATCGAGTTTGGTCCTAGGCGGGACGGCGGTTGTGATGGAATCGAGGGAGAGGGGGGACTTGCTGGGGGACTGGGGCTCGGGGTGCGGTGAATCGGTGCGTTAGGTCACCAATTGCGGATGATTCCCGCTTCTCAGCCTTTCACTTAGATTGTACTACAAGTTTTCCCGCTTTCATATCCTGCTCGCCCTCTCCGCCGTCCTTATATGCGCACTGTATCACCCTCTATGCTTGCGGCTGCTATTCTTGTAGATTATATTGGGTCCTATAATGAACGAAATACGTCCCGTAATGATATCAGTTGACTGAGGCTCGCATTCGTGTAGCTAGATGAATTTCAGTCTGAATGCTCTGAAAGATTGCGGTGCGATTCTTCGGTTAGAATTTAATTCAAATATATTGAACTTGCGCCATGTATTGACAAGTTAGGATTGTACCGGCTTGTATTGGAAGACTAAACTTTTCCCCGACGTGCCCAGAAGTGCCTTGTATTGGGTACAAGCCTAGGTAAGGTATATATTTCCAGGTACGAAATACAATCCCATTATATTGTTTCGACCTTTTTGCCGATGGTCCGGGCCTGAGACCATCGTCAAGATGCTGGCTCATGAAATTGGTAGAATTCATTCACGAGCGATACCGAAGATTTCAGCGGCGATAGAAGAGTGCCACACAACTTCACTCAACAACCACCTCCAGAAATATATTCTCGAACCGCTACAGTCACTGGGCCATCCCCACCCCCTCGTTATTATCGTCGATGCCCTCGACGAATGGGGGCATCATCCCAAGTTCATTCAAGCCCTCGGTTATCTCAACTTGAATGCGTCTGTGGTCAAGGTCATCGGCACCATACGCTCGAACCCCATTGCGCCGCACCTGCCTGGGATTGGAGCAGTGTCGGTGCGAACTTACCACCTCGCTCCTGTCTCAGTGGAGGTGATCAAGGGGTACTTCGAAAAGCATCTCCAGTCTGTTCCATGGGTTGATGGGCGGAAGGCGCATCCCCCGGATATTGTCAAACTTGCAGAGCTTTCGGGGGGGCTGCCCGTCTGGGCAGCAACAGTAATATCATTGCTTTCGCATCCGTTGAGTGAGTCACCCCCACATGAGACTCTCGCGGACATTGTTGGACGTCGGCGACCAGTTGGTGGTAGCGATGGGCTTGGAGAACTGTACGAAACTGGCCTTCAGCGTATGTTCAAAGCTCCTGCGACCCAAACACGCTTCAGACAGTATTTTGGTACAACTGTTATTCTTCAAGTCCCACTATCTATCTCGGACTTCTCGGAGTTGACAAAAATTCCCCGACACCTCATCGAAAATATCAAAGGTGCCCTCTCAGCTCTTCAGACAAGATCCCCACCTCAGGGCTCGGAGTATATGGTCCATCCAGCATCCTCACTCTTCCACCTCTCTCTGATTGAGCACGTACTGGCTCAAAAACCAGAAACTCCCTTTGCAATCTCCATTCCCGAATCCCATTCCGCGCTTGCATCGAGTTGTATGCAACAGCTTCGTACCCTCCGCCACACCTTCCCTAGCTCCAATACGCCGCTTCGAGCCATCCAGGAGTATTCTGTCAAGTACTGGGTGTACCATGCATGGAACGGAACCCCACGGTCAAAAAACGGATGGTCCCAGACAGAGCAGTGCAAAATATTACATACCCTCTCTGTTGATGTCCAACATCGGTGGGCAAGGCTATTCCACAAGGTCACCACGCCCGGAGATGATGAGCTCGAGTTGGAGCCAGACGACGGCATGGCCTCAGTTTTGAACAACTTGGCTTATTGCCTACATCACAGCGACGGAGACCAGTGGGCACTCGTGGTGGCCTGCTTGGAGGTCGCTGTACGGATTGATGAGGGTGATGCAGAGGCGTGGAGAAGACTGGGATTGTGCTACAAAGAACGGGGTCAGGGGGTGGGTGATCTTCAGATGCACGAAGAAGCGCTGGTGGCCTTTCGACGTGCTTTGAAGCTGCGACCGGAGTCAGACCCCAAACATGCAGACTCACTTGATAATGTCGCCATCGCGCTTGGGCTATGTTACGAGTTTAATGGAAACCGCGGCATGCTCGATGAAGCTATTTTGATTTCCCGCCAGGCAGTCAAAATGTGTCTGGTGTCCGACCCAGCTCGCACGAGCTTTCTCAGCACCCTTGCCAACGTTCTTGATGATCTATATGACCTCGATAATGACCTCCGAACATTGCACGAGGTCATTTCCCTGTGTCGTGAGGCACTTGATCTCCGTCCTCCATCTCACCCAGCACGCGCTGCGGCACTCAACAACCTCGCAAACGCTCTTGAATCCTTGCATCGGCGCAACACCAAGGACATCCGCCCATTGAACGAGGCCATTTCACTGTATCGTAAAGCACTCATACTCCGCCCTGCACCTGATTTACCCCGCTCCACGTCGCTTGGCAACCTTGCCAGCAGTCTCAACGTCCTTTATCAATCTAATGCTGATGAAGAAGCATTGGATGAAGCCATCTCACTGCAACATGAAGCACTTACACTCGTCCCGCCGACGCACCCAGATCGCCCTATGGCACTCAACAACCTTGGTAGCAGCCTCAAAGCTCGTTATAAGCGCCACCGCAACATTGACACGTTGGAGGAGTGCCTCTCTCTGTACCGCGAAACACTTGGACTCCGCCCTTTCCCCCACCCAGATCGCCCGAAATCCCTTGACATTCTTGCCAGTGCACTTCTACTACATTTTGAGCAGGGCAAAAAGATCGAGGTTCTCGACGAGGCTATATCGCTTCGTCGTGAACTCCGGACCCTCCGTCTCCCAGGTCATAAATATAGGAAAGCTGACCTCTACGACTTCCTGCACCTCCTTGAACAACGACGGGAGATCACCGGCAAGAGCCAAGATGATGCAGAAATTGAGGACGTGAAGGCGGAATTTGCTGCAATTGAGCAGGAGGAGTGGGAAGAGGAAGAGGAGCAGGAAGAAGAGGAGGACGACAAGGAGCCGCGACTCTTGGATTCAGACTCGTAAGGTAGCCCCTAATTTCCTAGTATATCATCCTGTATGATTCAAAACTCGATATTTAAGTGTTCAATTTTTAGACATTGTAGCAATAGAAAAAAATATACGTACTACAGTGGAATCCATTGCTGGACTGCAATCAACCCTTCATTCGTGAGCCCATCCGTCCTGTAGTCGCCTAGATACTTACACTACACGACGTTCCAATAGAACATCTTTCATCTCCCAGTCGCTATCATCTCAGCCTGTCCCGACCCGTACCAACCCGGTCGCAAATGTAAGAGAATTGGCGAGATTGCCAGACCTTGATCCATCGAAATTCTGGTTCTACGTGGTCATGAGTGGCACGGTGGGCTTTGTAAATGAGCATATCGAGATGATGAGTGTCGGTCTGAAGGGGGAGATGATTAACCTATGTGCCTTTGGGCTGAGAGAAGACTCAAAGAACTTACTGATTGAAAGAACGCTTCCGCTTTGCCTTGGCCTGAGGTCTCGGGGAGACACGCTCAAAGGTAGGTCGATTAGATTCCATACTTGATGCTTCTCTTAAATCATCGACACCTTTCTGGTGATCTCTGTAGCTTGCACATCACTTCGAAAACGTTCATCGAACAATAAGGTTTTAATACAATTCCGTCATTCATCTCCAGAGCTCGGCCCCTCCACCGATATGAAGGTCCTCCAGCGATACAAGACTTTGTTTCGGAGCAAGGTTCAGGTGAATTAAACGAACCTGGATGTAAAAGAAAGGGGACAGGCGCTGAGGACGTACTGAGCATCTATGGAAGGGTTGGCACCGAAGATTTGCTGGAGCCCGGGATGGCACGTCGACTGCCCATACATACTTACTAGTTTGCTTCAGTTGTGCTCTATCTACGATTCAGATCGTCGGCCGCTTGTGTCGTATCAGAACCGCTGAACCAATGGATTAAGTTCGACACTTCCTTGGTCGCCAAGGTTCTGGACGGGGCTTTGGTATGCAGTAATACCCCAATTTTCTTTACTCACCTTCTCATCAACGGGCTTATGCGAGCAAGCGTTTTTTGCTTCTTATATTGCCAGAGTTCTCTCCCATCAACATCGCACTCGGTTGTTTGATTGTGGCTTTGATTCGAGAGGGCGGAAAAGGGAAGCTGCCCTGATGAAACATTGAAATCGAAATGATAAACAGCGGTCTCAAAGGAGGGAGAAAGTCAGCAATATGCTGAAGAAATAAAATCTCACCAGGTCGCCTAAAACGGTTATCTATGTGCGTGACTTTTCGAGACGAGGTGCAGCTGGTGTGGTGCCCCGCGAGTCAAACAGGGATTGATAGGGCGAGGGAACCGTTTTCGCTCCCTCAAAAAGATGGACCTACAGTGGGGTCGGGGTAACAAGAAGAGTCTCGAGACGGGTTTATATGGTGCAGGGCGGATTGTGAGAGGCCGGGCCTGCCAGAGGCTGGATCAGTACCGGTGTTTGGATCGAACGACGTTGCCAAACTTGCGTTCTTCAGGTTCCGACAGCTTGCCACGATCTTACTGACCAACCCCAGCAAATCGCCTTGGAATCGTCCAGAAGCGATACATACAGTTTGGATTAAATATCATGGAACGACTCACCCGCAAGCCCTCATGTCTGTACCATCGCGCGCTACTGTTACCTAGCCGCAACGACTGTTCGTTTGCGAGGCCCGAAGGTCCAGGAACATCGTTGGACGGTTCAGGAATCAACACTCGATGGGCTTAGGAATGAAGGGACTCGAAGGGAGACCACCGGGAGGGGATGGACGCCTCGGCTCCAATCATTCGGCCAAGTACCCGGTAGGGCTGCCCAACGTCCCCGTGAAGACGGGTCGACGGTTGCCGTCTCACGGATTCAAATTGGGTGGCGTCCAT
Source organism: Candolleomyces efflorescens (assembly GCA_027579765.1). Lineage (NCBI taxonomy): Eukaryota > Fungi > Basidiomycota > Agaricomycetes > Agaricales > Psathyrellaceae > Candolleomyces > Candolleomyces efflorescens. Next base: position 175,977 of record JAMZDL010000015.1, on the reverse strand, counting down.
GTACTGAAGGTGAGCACTTTGTCGGCCTTCCCTGGATCGCTCGCTCATAGCTACATAGACCTTTCTTCCAGCTTGCGATGCGTCGATCACTGTTTGAATCGTGCACCTCACCTTCAAATTTGTACCCAGCTTGTAAGAACCGCCGTCGTCGACTTTCTAGATCCCATTCATCACTTGCCTCCTACGCAACATGTCTTAGCTCAATTTTTTATGAGCTGCCGCTTTCACGGCCCCTCGACGCGAACCACACTGTACTATCGCTACCAAGGCTGTCGTTGTCATACGACCATCCTGCCAAGGTCCCGAGTCGAGTTGGGAGCTCGAGCTCAATGGGGTCTAGAAAGGCTCGTTGACTATCCATCCTTGTTCCTTTCAAGCTGTGGGGACGGAGCTGCGTTGGTCCTATCGACATCTGCACGTATCGACTAAACAAGATAATATCATTGCTTCTGGACCAACGTATGCAAGACGTATCGAGTATCAAGCATCGGCGTAATGAGGGTCACTGGAGTCTGTAGAGACCCCGCCGTTTAACATAAGCTCCATCCCTGGCATTTGATGTGAACGAGGACGGGTCTGATTTCGAGTATCGGATGGAAACGATACTGGTATATGTGATATGAACGGGCACCCTTCGATCTTCTGTTCGTCGTTAGGAGAGGGTTGGTATGCATTCTGAAAACAACGTTTTGACCCTGGTACGAGACATTGTATCCTCCCTATCTATCCACAATCATCTATGCTGACATGTGCTTCTAGTACGCAGCACCATTCTATCGATGAAAATGCGAGACCCGTCCGCTGGAGCGGAGTTTATACTCTGGCCCTTTCTTGCTCCCTTTCTTCGAATCACTTTGGTTGGCTGAGGATTCCGAATGATCAGTAGACGAATATCATTGAAGATTCAGAGGTTCAGTGTGGCTACATCTTCAACCGTTTTGTGACCTCGTGCTGAACTGAGCATAGGGTCTTATGAGCGAACGGCGCGGATGCACCTCCTCGTTACCAAAATCTGTTGCTATTCAAGTTGTTTCTGCAGATTTGAGCGCCACGATAGCGATAGTGTGCCAATTGTGCGAGCGTTTCGACAAATAGTATTCTATTCACACACCAATACAAGGCGGATTCGAGTTTCATATAGGCTTTGACGTATCCTAGCCTGGCTCCAGACCTTCACAGCCTGTTTCTCGTTCTCGTATTTATTCCAATGGCCCCCCTCATCTCACCGGTAACCCTCTGTACCTGGAATCTCACCGAAGTCAACACGCCGCAGATAGCAGCTCGAGCTTTCGAAAACTCACCTAGATGATAACTCGAAGGTCACATCGGCGTTGCCAACGTCTCACCAATTGCGCTGCTCCACCCATCTGGTTCTATCCGCAACGAGGTGACGCCCAAGGCGAACTTCACGGCTACCCCCCGGGGTCGACACGCGTTGGGTGATCGAGAGGCCTCCCAATGGAGAGGCGTGCGTCCGAAGATGGCCATAAGACAGGCCGAGAAATGTTCGCAGTGAGCGACCTAGGTAGCTACGTACATGCGTTGGCTGATTTCGATATGGTGCTTGGTGACCTTGAGAGACGGTGGATTGAGTGGCCTGACTACGAGTCGTTGAGAGTCGTATACGGACCGAGTCGAGGAAGTCGAGCGAACGACAGGACTCTCTATAAGCCTGGGAGTACAAGGTTAGCAAGAAAATTCAGCCTTAAGTGATGAAATCTAATGGCGTACATAGCGCAATGAGTCGACGGGAGAGCGAAAGAGGGAGGAGTGAGCGTCGGTGCTTGGGTGCTTGATTGTTACTTTGGGTTAGCTTGAAAAAACCGACGAGAGTGGCGTTCTGGGGCAATATCGTAGTGATGGTCTGGAAGGAGAGCAAAGGTCGGAAATGTGAACGAGCGGCCAGGTAGAATCTCATCAGGTCCAACGACGATCATCTTTCCATTGCCTCGTCGTCACAGGGTATTGACTCTGCTCTGGCAATTTCCCCGGGCCTATCCCACTCTCGACACCACGGCCGTCGAATCCAAAAGCGAGCTTGCCTCGAATTGGCTAAACCCACAAGAGTATTAGGTGGTCCACCGATATAGAGTTGCACACAAGGCGCAGACTCGCCCCCATCCCCACCGAACCCTTTAGACCTTGTGAAGGCTAAGGTGGGTCGATAGGACGACTCCGAGTGTCCAGGATGTGAGTGGTGAGTGGGGATCTCGAATTGCGGTGCGGCAGATTCTAGGGTGATTCGGACGTCGGTCCTGTGTGACTATAGATAATTGGAATAAGGACAGGGTAGAAGAGGAAAGTCGAGATCAAGGACGTACGCACAACCTTAGCCTCGTCCTCTCTTTCGTCAAACGCCGAAATCGGATCTCCGAAGCCAAGATTCTCGTTCCCCCTTAAGACGCGCAACCTCCTTCTCTTCTTCACTATGCTTTCATGCCTTCAAGCGCTGTGACCTTGTTGTCGAGTTTCTCGGCAGCAGGGGCCTATGTTTCAACGATAGATTGAGGCTTGGTGCCGTCGAGGTGCTGGGAGTTGAGACTAGCCAAGTAGGTCTGCAACGAGGACGGAGGCTCATTGGTTCGGACGAGGGGTGGGATTAACTGTCGCTCTCTGAAGCGTGTAGCTTATCGGAAGTCGTTGGGGGAGGACGTTTGGCAGTCGTCTCGCCCTTCGACCCTAAATTCAGAGCCACGATGGGAATGAGAGTGAAGGCAGGGCTAGGATAGCGACCAAACGATGGACTGAGAAGGAGTACCTGAACGATTGTTGGTCCATATAGTATGAGTAGTGGCTGAAGGGGAGTGAGAGGAAGCCGGAGAGTGCAAGTTTGGCGTGTTTGCACTGAACACGCTGCCAAACGTCAGCATCACAGCTGGTCCGAGCCGTCTTGACCCAGACCCCTACCTACCCCTACACCGAACACCTGGCCGTTCCTGTTTAGGGACCGTAGGCCATCCCCCCCCCCTCCAAAGACCGGACCCTTGACGTCTCTACACTTGTGGCTTCACGATGGAAGAAAATTGGTCTCCTCCGCTCCGGGCCAAATAGCAGCTGCTGCCCGACGTTCTGGTTTCGGTCTCAACCGCTCCGACGTGTCCAGTTTTTCAATGCTCAAATGCTTAATTACTTGTTCACTATTGGCGAATGGTGTGAAGACTTTCGTTACACACACAGCTGCTCGGCCAACCCTGATTGCGACTTTCTAAATGATGATCTTCTTGCCAAATCTTTGGGACTCTAAGATGGGTTGACCCTTACTGAGACCTGCTCCTCTTAGTTGTGTTTACCGTCTACTGTTGACTGCGGTGAGCTTGTTACAGTTGTCTCCTTGCGTATTTCCACCACTGACAATGACCTCATGCAGTTGCTGGGCTTTCCTCTGGACGAGACAAATTTCAACGGCATCGGGTGGTGAACCGGCTTTGGAATCACTGCACCCTCATGATCATCGTTGCGAGGCACGAAGGCACTAGCGGGTGTACTACTTATGTATCTGGCCCGAGCCGAGTCTGCTTCGATGTGAAACACTCAAAGTGGGCCTTGTTCTTCCAAGGCGGGCGAATTGGCTCAACTTCATAGCCAAAAGTTCGCTTTCATCGCTATGCTCTCTTTCGTTTCTATGCCTCTTCGATCTTGCGTAAACTGACAGAAGGTGTTCAAACAGCCCGGCTTTTTTGAACCACGTAGGTCGTAGATCCAACCTTCAAAACGCATGATTCAAAGCATACTTAAGCCTTTGACCACGTAACGCACCTCCGACATCGAGATATCGGTCTTGCAACGCGATTCGACAATATGACAATATAATTCATGGATCATCTTTGCTGGCACATGGGATCGGAGACCTTTGTAAGGCACAAACCCGCCGCACGACGGTGAGTGGGACAACAATGATTGATTTTTTGAACACTTTGACTCGCAGCTGACCATAAGACTCAACAGCTAACCCTTTCCTCATAGTTGTTTGGCTCGTCAGGTCTACAACGTACCATGATGATTATGCATCTGTTCGCTGGCGAGTAGGCGACTCAGTGAGGTGGATCTGCTACACCACTGGTCGCTGCTCTGGCTCTCTTGGCTTGTTACGAATACTTATGACTCTGGATACCCCTCCTCTATCTCTCTCATCATTTTGGCTCCTTTCCCTTTTCGCGGGTCCCCATGGACGATAGCATGGAACCCTTTCCCTCATGCTTGCGTTTGGTGCCGATTCGGTTGGACTTTTATGCTTGAAATAAATATCTAATTTGTGTACTCGGTAGCTCTGTAGTAGCAGACAATCGTCAACATAATACATGTGTTGTGTTTTCTCTAAACATTACCGATTCGTTCGAGGTGCTAGATGATCTTTTTGGCCTTCTGTGGATGCTCCTGGAGGGCTCAGGGTTGAAATGTCGATCGAACTCTGGCCGTTCATTCCCGATTTATCTATCATCTCGATAGATTCTAATGACCCGATTGTGTGCTATGGGATCGGGGTATTCGTTGAAAGGCTTTCTTTGTTTGCTCTGATCGGGATTGTCAAATAACGAGAAAGCTTTCGAGACATCACAACGCTTTCATCCTTTGTTGTTTCCGCTCCAAGATCTTCAGCCCACCTATTTTTGATCCCTCAGAATGTCGCCTGTTCTATCCTATTAAACGACGTGATCGGCAGCTGGTGGGCAATCGGTGTCCGCGTCAAATGCGGACTGAAATTCAAATGTGCCAGCCGTACCACGCGGCCTCAGCTGCTATAGCTCTCAGACTGGGCACCACGTTTGAAATGACCTCCACTGGCAGTAGTCCTATGAGACACACTGCAACCAAGTCCTCCTCGCGGATCTGATCCTCTATTCTACGCAGGCTGCGTGCCCCGGCTCCCTGACATACTGCAGCTCGCAAGCCACTTTGATTCGAGGTCTCAATCCAACCGTGTGCCACAGTTTAGCGCCTGCGGTCACTGAGCGCTGGCTGGGGCAGTGCTATATTTGTCGCAGCTTGCAACTGTGTCAAATCCTGTTCTGCGGGACTCGGCGCCTCGTGTCTCTAACACGTCTCCTACGCCCTCGTCTCATCGATGCCCAAGGACTCCGCCTCCGAATCCCGTTCCCACAGCCCATATCGGCTGCCGTCCAGTGGTCGCAGAGGCCATGTAGCCGCCCTGGACGTTCGTACTCGAGCAGCAAGACCATCGTCAAGTCTTCAAATTCGACACCCCTCTCAACTGCATCCCTCATCTGCTCAATGGCCCGTTCACAACCGAACACATCTCCAAGCAAGTACTAGCAGACCTACTGTCCAACCCTTGGTATACAGCTCATATTCTTCTCTCGGAAATGCGCTCGGAAACGAATGGCTGGGTGCAAGTCCAATCTCTACCCCACTTTCCCCATCCCGCTGGAACAGCCGGCGTTTGGAGAATCCAGATGAGCCTGTCGGAGCCTCATCAGCAATAATATGGTCGCGCTTGTCCACTCCCTCACCGGCGTTGGTGCTCAACACCGTTCATCCCCAATTCCAGCAGGCCGATAATAGAGGATTAATGACTTTTGGGTCGGCTGTGGAACAACAAACACAACGTCATCCGCAGCAAATTCCCCCACCTTTGCAGGCCTTCCAGTTGGGACCAGCTCCCCAGTCTCAGGTGCCGGTGCCACTGCCTCAGCTTCAAACGCAGAGCGCGGCCCACGAGCCAACGTTCTTCAATGGAGCACATGATTTTCACTGGCAAGGGGATTTCCGCGTTGATGCACGCCAATCTTATATCACGTACCAGTGTGATCAGCAAGGCCCAGCTTTACAGCAGCTTCAGTACAGCATCGCCAATGGTGCGTGTGTATTATTCAAAGTCACAGTGCCAAGAGCGGATACTGATTACAAGACCTTACCAGCGGCAGAACGGGCACGTTTGGATTCACTTCCGAAGCATCCAGACATGAGCGGGAACAGACACGAATACTTACCCGGAAGTCGGGAGTCGGACGTTGAGGCCGTCTGCGAAGCGGAATCAACCTCGGGCAAAGCTGTTCTGTGTATCCATGGGCCAGCTGGCATTGGGAAATCCACGCTCGCTGGCCATCTCTCAGACAATTATCGCTCAGCTGGTCGTTTAGCTGCATCCATTTTTCTGGGCGCGTTTTCGACAGAAACATCAGGCCCCGAGACAATTGTCAAGATGATAGCTCACGAGATTGGAAATTTTCACTCCCGAGCGATACCAAAGATCATCGAAGCGATGGACAGATGTCATGGAAGCTTGTTGGAACAACACCTCGAGAAGTACATCCTCGAACCGCTGGAGTCGCTCAACCACCCCCAAACGCTCATCATCATCATCGACGCGTTGGACGAATGGCGTGACCATCTCACATTTATCAAATCTCTAACCTGCCTCAGCCCAAAATACCGGGGTGTCAGATGGATCCTTACAGGTCGTTTGAATCCATCCGCTTCCCAAATGCCTGGGATCGATAGCGCCTCTATCCACGCCTACGCCCTTGGTCCAATTTCGAATGAGGCTATCAAGGCTTACTTCAAGAAATATCTCAAGACTGTGCCATGGGTGGAAGGGCGGAGAGCACACTCTGGAGATATCAACAAGCTGGTGGAGCTTTGCGAGGGACTTCCGGTGTGGGCAGCGACTGTGATCGCACTGCTTTCGCATCGATTCAGCGAATCGCCGCCCCACGAGATCCTTGCAGAAATTGTTGGCAGTCGGCGGAAAGTTGGTGGAGGTGATCTGTTAGGGACGCTATATATGAGCGCTCTCAGGCGTTTGTTCACCACCCTTGAGGCTATCGTGCCATTCAAACGATATTTTGGCGCGATTATTGCCCTGGAAGCGTCTCTCTCCATCCTGGACTTCTCTCAACTAACTGGACTTCCCTCTCACCTTGTATATCGCATCCAAGCTTCTCTGCAAGCTCTGCAAACACGATCCCCACCACCTGGTTCCGAACATACAGTCCATCCGGCAACCGCGCTCTTTCACCTGTCGCTGATTGAGCATGTGCTTGCTGGAGGGGCGGGAAATCCTTTCACGATCTCCGCTTCCGAATCCCATTCCGTGCTCGCATTGAACTGTATGAAACAGCTCCGCAGCCTCCCCCACACCAATTCTCAGCTTCGCGCCATTCAGGAGTATTCCGTCAAGTACTGGGTGTACCATGCAGCGAACGGAACCCCACGTTCAAAAAGCGAATGGTCCGAGACGGAGCACTGCAAAATACTACAAGCCCTCTCGGTTGACATCCAACAACAGTGGGCGAGACTGTTCCACAAGGCCACCATGCCCGGGGATGACGAGCTCAAGTTGCAGCCAAACGACAGCATGGTATCAATTCTAAAGAAGTCGGCTGCTCGACTTGAGGGAAGGGGTGGAGACCAGTGGGCACTCGAGGTGGCTTGTTTGGAGGTTGCCGTGCGGATTGACGCGGAGGATCCAGATGCCTGGACAAGACTGGGATGGTGCTACAGAAGACGGGGCGAGAGCGTAGGTGGTCTCCAGATGTACGAAGAAGCGCTGGTGGCCTATCGACATGCTTTGAGGCTGCGACCAGAGTCAGACCCCAAACATGCGGAGTCACTCGATAATGTCTCCATCGCACTCTGTCGATGTTACGAGCTCAATGGAAACCGCAACATCCTTGATGAAGCTATTTCAATTTCCCGCCAGGCAGTCGAAATCTGCCTGGCGTCCGACCCAGATCGCGCCAGCTATCTCAACGCTCTCGCCAATGTTCTTTTTGAGCAATATAAGCTCGATAACGACCTCCAAACATTGCAAGAGGTCATTTCTCTGCGCCGTGAGGCACTTGATCTCCATCCTCCACCCCACCCAGAACGCGCGACGTCGCTCAACAACCTTGCACTTGCTCTTGACTCTCTTCACAAGCGCAATACTAAGGACATTGGCCCAATGAATGAGGCCATTTCACTGTATCGCGAAGCACTCCCACTGCGCCCTGCCCCTCACCCACTTCGCTACATGTCGCTCGGCAACCTTGCCAACAGTCTCTACACCCTTTATAAATGCAATTCTGATGAGAAAGTGTTGGACGAGGCCATATCACTCCAACATGAAGCACTCGCACTCGTCCCTGCGCCGCACCCGGATCGCTCTATGGCACTCAACAACCTCGGTATGAGCCTCGAAGCTCGTTATGAGCGCAATCATGACGTTGGCATGCTGAAGGAGTGCCTTTCGCTATACCGTGAAGCACTTGGACTCGTCCCTGCCCCTCACCCAGATCGCCCTGCATCCCTTGACAATCTTGCTAATGCACTTCTACTACAGTTTGAGCACGACAAGAAAGTGGAGGTTCTTGACGAGGCTATATCGGTTCGTCGTGAACTCAGGACCCTCTGTCTCCCAGGTCATAGATTCAGGGAAGCTGACCTTGAAGGCTTTCTGCACCTCCTTGAGCGACGACGGGAGTTTACCGGCGAGAACCGAGATGATGCAGAAATAGAGGACGTGAAGGTGGAGTTGGCTGGAATTGAGCAGAAGAAGCAGGAGCAGAGGGAGCAGAAGAAGAGACAGAGGCGAGAGGAGAAGGAGAAGCGGAAGCAGGATGAGGACGAGGAGAAGCGGAAGCAGAACAAGGACAAGGAGAAACGGAAGCAGGACGAGGACGAGTAGCCATGAATCTCAGGATCAGGCCCGTAGAGAACTCTTTCGATTTCCTAGCCCCGTTTGATTCGATACTTGACATTTATGTACATATCCTACGTATACCTCTAGACATTATGCTCATACGACCAAAAATCTTTATTTTTTACCCCAGCCAAACCCCCTAATGCTATCTTGTTTGCCAACCTTCATACAAGCATGCGAGCTTGTCCGTCATCTGCAGATTGTCATCTCCCGAACAGGGTTTTATCCGTCAATACAGGAGAAGATAGAAGATGCTAGGGGAGAACGCACTATGCATAGCTGTCCGAGTCTGCGCTCAGGATGCCGGTGAACATCCTCACGTACGGCATGCTGCTTGAATCTGACATTGGAGGCGCTGGCGTGATGGATTCCTGGTTCGGCTGCCGAGCTGCACAGGCTGTTTGAAAGGCTAGAATAGCATCACTGGGGGAACGTCACATCACAAGCAAAAGAAAATATCCACGTACCAAGAAAGCATCAGAATCAATCCCCGGACTGCGGTCACCGGTCGGGGCCATGGGGATCAGACCTCAACCCTTCACCCTTGAGCCCACCCCGCCGTCGCCTAGACACGTCCACAACACGACGCTCCAATGGAACGTCTTTCCTCTCCCAACTGCTGCCACCCCAGCGTGTCCCGCACCCGTACCAGCCTCATCGCAAACCTCAGGGAACCCGCAAGATTGCCGGAGTTCTGAATTGGCCTGGCGAAATTCTGGGTGCCATCGTCATATACGGTGCAGTGTAGGTTTGAATGATAAGGGGACGGCTCAATGAAGCATCGCATAGAGCTTTGGTAGCCAGCTGTGCGGGGACTGGCCAAGCGTCGATTGAGGAGCGAGTAGATGGTAGACCGAGCACTTGACTCTCCTCGGGTGACGCTGGGACAGGAATAGTGGCGTCTGCATGGAAGGGCGAGACTGAAAGGGGAGAGATGGAGCGGAGATGGTTAGTCTGTCCACCTCTGGGCTGAGAAGAGAACGTACGGATCGAAAGAACCCTTCGGCATTTAGCCTTACCCAAGGCCTTAGGGGAGACAGGTTCAACGGCCAGTCATCTAGACTCGGAGTTGAACAAGCCGTTCATTTCTGGGTAGGAGTCGAGATGGCGGAGTTAACTGGTCGAGCTTCAAGCTTTGAGAGCAAGCTCCGAGTCCATGGTTGGTGGGAGAGGTGGTATTTGTTTGTACAACGGTTCCGGTGCCAAACATGGCTGGCTTCAAGTTCGCCACAACGGTTCAATATCTCCGACCCACCTCCGTACTCTCCCTTCATTCATAGGCCGTAAGCTTGAACTTCAATACCTGAGCTTACAGCCCACTCCTTGTTTGCAGAGATCAGACCCAGCGGACGATGAAAAACCAAACGCAAGTTGTGGCATTTGTACTCGTACAGTGCTCGGCTCGTAGACAATGCCGTCCTCCACTTCGATTTCTCGCTCTCTCAATACACAATAACACCGTGACTGAGTTTTTCACTGAGCTACTGCTTTCACGACCCCTCAACACGAACCACACACTGTCACACTGTGCCACCGCCGCCAAGCTCTCGTTGCCGATACGTAGATACTCCATACTACTGCGAACGTCCCGAATCGAGTGCTGGAACTCTTGTACAACGATGTCACGGCAGATTAGTCATGGAAGGAAGAAAGGGACAAGGACACTTCGAGCATCGGTGATGGCGCAGATGAATGTTGTGTCTGACTCCAACCGGCGACCGCTCGTCATGTCCGAATACTCACCAATGCACACTCTTCGCGGTTGTCTTCGCCATCAGGAGAGGGTAGTTGTGCATTCTGGATCGTATTTCGGTTCTGGTGCGATAGATTTACTCGCTGTGTATCGACAATCATCTTACTGACATACGTAGATCTTCTACTGATTCTTCACAGCACCATGCTCTCGATGGAACCGCGAGTCCACTGGTACGCTGGAGTAGAGTTGGACTCTGAATCCGGCCCTTTCTTGCTCATTCCATTCAAATCTTCTATGAATCGAGCTTGAATTGCTTTGGTTGACTCAGTGCTCAATTCGATAGACAGATCAGCGAGTGTCTCTCGATGAGATGAGAACACTACACGAACTTGGCACATCATCGCAAAGGTTCGTGACTACAGTAGAGCTCGCGATTTGAATCGTTTCAACAAATCCGAGTCTCACTGAGTTCGAGCGACGATAGCGCTAGCGTAATCATTCAGAGCATTTCGACAACTTAGATTTTATTCACATAATAATATACACAAGTTGGTTTATGGATCCGAGTTTTCATACGTGCCACATCGAGGCGGTGGATAGTTTCGGACTTACCCTGACAGCTCTACCCATCTCACCAATCATCCTGTGCACCTGAAATCGCGTACAAGTCAACACTTCGTAAATATCAAGCCTAGCATTCGAAAAACTCACCCGGATGTTAACTCGAGGCTCGCATCCGCGCCACCCAAACGTCTCGGCCAGTCCAGCGGTCAAGGTCACTTCACGCCCACAGCACGATCACAAGATTGACACGCATTGGGTGAGCGAGAGGGCTCGCCAATGGAGAGACGTCGTCCGACTATGGCCAGAAGACAGGCCGAGAAGTGTTCGCAGTGAGCGATCTAGGTGGGTACACGTGCTCGCTGGGTGCGAGCGAATGGTACCGGCAGGTTTCTTCGCGACGTTGAGAGACGGCAGATTGGGTGGTCAGGTCACGAATCATCGTGAGTCGTACAGATCGAATTGAAAAAGTTGAGGGAACGATTGGACTGGCGTAAGCCTATTAATACAGGGCTAGAAGCAATGTTCGGCCATGGTGACTCGGAACGAAACCATTTGCGTAGGTTGACGGAAAGCGGAAGAGGAGGGAGAGGTAAAGGCGAGAGTTGACGTCTAGCTGCTCGGTTTGGTTTGGGAGACACGACGGGTGGGACGTTTTGAGAGAATGTCGGAGCGAAGGACTCCTGTGGAGGGAGAAAGTCAGCAATGTGGGATGAGCGAGGACGCGTGATCTCACCAGATGAAACCAGTCATCGTTTCGAGACGATATGTCGCTGCCGTCGTTGTCCCAGCGGTCAAAGGGAATCGACCATTGCTCGACACTTCGATAGCATCGCCCCTGGGCCAATCCAGCTCTCGATGCTACCACCGACCAAAAGCGAAGCAGCTAGAACCGCCAGAGCACCAGGCGTCCACCAAGATGCTGCGGAAGAGGGGCGGACTCACCCTCTCCCCTAACGATCCCAAGACTTTTTGTAGCTATGACCGGTCGGTAGAACGAGCTTCCGAGGCGGCCTATAGGGTACTGAGATGTCAGTTCAGTTCTGTGTGATAGTCCGATGTTAGGTGGGGAAGGGAAAAGGATGCGGGAAGCGAAGAAGGGATGGGGCGACGGACCTGCGTGATAGCACGGACAAATCTGTCGCTCTACAATGGTGACTTGCATCGGTATGTATGCGGCCGTCGTATTAGGCGAACTACGTTGCGTTTCCTCCACCTATACACATATGGAATGAGAATAAGAATCAGTAGACGGTACATATTCGAAATCAAGGACGTACCGTGAATCAGCACGACCTCACCCTCCTTCAATATCCACATTCCACAAACACGGAAACGGTAACCAGACTTTTCGCTCCCCTTCAGATCTGCAATCGCCTTTCTCTCTTCTTTCACCACTTGGCTTTCGTGCGTCTAGTGTCTTCGCGGCCGAGTCGTAGGTTTTGACGATAGACTGAAGGTTCGAGGTGTTGAGAGTTGAGGTAAGTCTGTACGTAAAGTCTCGGCTCGAGCGAAGGCTTGCAGTCTCGGTATGCTGCAATGCCTCTCCGGCCGTTCTGGGTAGAAGGTGTTAGCAGGATTGGGAGGGTGAGTGGATGAGAGGAAGGGATACACGGGCACATTGCGGCCAAATCACCGCTGTCGTCACCGTCAAACGGTTGACGACGGCGGGTCGGGTCCATCATTTCTTGGCACTCATGATTGTGGTGTCGGTGCCGAGCGAGCTGGAGAGTGTTTGTCTTCAACGATATGTCACTGTCTTCATCACCTCAGCTCCAAACACTGGCCTTTGACGACTTCAGTGGCTTGCCGACGCCTCAATACGGCTCATTGAAGAGAATCGGTGTCCTTTAAATTGCTCTGGCCCGGGGTTGCTGTTGGTGTCGCCAACTCGTACAAGTCCTCGCTTTGGCACTGTCCTATGTCCTAGCTTCTGGTCTCGTACCCCAAACTCAGCTCCAACTCCGTCCAGTTCAGAATCACTGACTCTCGCGATTTCAGTCAGTCGTACCCCGTATAATGGAGGCCGCCAAGTGAGCAACCAGTGTCGCCGCGTTCAGTTCAGCATCTTTGACTCTAGTAAGTTCCTTCTTGCTGTTTGCTTCAGAAAGTCTCAACCATTCTCACCCACGGACAACTAGGCCTTCCTTCCGAACATGACCGTGACGGGTAAGGACATGATCCATGCGATTACCGCTTCCCGGCACTATCGCTTGGAATGCACAAGTGAAGGCTGCGTTCATAGGGGGTCGCTGGAGGTTCCAGTGGGTTGAATTGGGGCCTGGAGACACGAAACGACTGGCTCGAGGAATGTGCTAGTTTGAACTCGATGCTGTCGGACCGGAAAGAGGAGTTGCGAGGAGCTGCTTCCCAGATTTTTTGACTATGACATGAGTTCAATAATGATCTACTTTCCGTACGAGGATTGTCGGTACCCGCCTTTTCCTCAGCCTAAGTCAAGCTTGTACAGACTGGGTCGAGGGAACCAAGTAGACTCGTCTTGATTCCTACTAGGCAGTCAAAAAGGTGCGCTTTCATCGATATTCTTCATTCCCTCCGGTCTCTTTGTCGCCTTGTTCTTCTATTAGTATTCTTCTCTGGCCCTTCTTTTGTTTACATGCCTATCCATTAATTTACTGACACTTTGACAGCTCTCGCGCAAACTTGGGAACCTTGGGAACGCATGGTTCCCAAAATTTCAGGCTCGAGCCCACAGACGCAAACAAGCTCTTCTATTCAGATCTTTGTATCACGGCGGCACGATTTGACAATATCATATATTTATGTGATTGTCTTTGCTGGCGGATGGGATCGGATCCCAGCCAGTGGCCGATTTATACTGGGGAGGGCGTGAAGGTAAGTTGGGAACAGCGATCGTCAGTGCCAGTGGCTCAAATACTGTGACTTGCATCCCATTTGGACGACTCTCACCGTTTTGGAATTCCTTCGACCAATACAACTAGGTGAGTGAACATTGATATTGAATGTGCGCCCACAACAGGGGTGGTGTCAGCAACCCAACAATAAGATCCAAGTTTCGAGATTTGACAACAATTCGCCCGTCAGCTTTCCCCGTGTCCAGTCCTGTCAAAGGGGCTATGTCGTGGGTTATGGGAAGGAACTAGGTAATAAGAAGATCGATATCTGTGGCCAGCTCATTTCCAACGCTCATCCTTCCTTCAATCACACCTTCCACCATACAATGTCGGCTGCGAGTTCTTCAGGCAGGCGAAAATGCGGTGGCCTTCGGCGGTATCTGCGATCTTGGCCTGGCCGCGACTCACCCTCGATCTCTAGTACACATGAAAGCGACGGCGCCTCATCCGCATCAGGGGTCTTATCGTTGGCCCAACCTGCTGGAAGCGTCACCAAACAGAACACTAAACCCCGCAAGCGGGATCGATTTTTCAACCTTTTTCGTCGATCTGCTCCAGAACGCCCCCCGACTCAAAAGCCCTTCAAACGGAGTACCCTCGAGAAAGATATGGCTGTCCTATCAACCACGTATCTAATGGAAGACCATCCCAGCTTGAAGGGACTCGTACATGCAATTATAACCCTCAGTGCGAATTGCAATATGAAGGACGAAAGGGTGAGTAAACATTGATTCGCTTCGATTGAAAAGGAAGCTGATATCTTCTCGTTTGCTTAGAGCTCCCAGCTTATCGAAAAATGTGCCGATTTCTGCGTCTTTCTGATTCAATACGTTGAAGACTCGGAGGACGACATTTCGGGCTCGAGGGCGGTCGATGCAGTCGAGGAGTTTTCTGGGTGAGTCGAACTGTACGCCGACATATTAGCTGCCTCTCCTGACGTCGTGGTTAGCACAGTCAAGGGCATCCAATCCTTTGACTACAATCTCGAAGTGTCACTCACGAGCGCCCATGAACACGTAGAAGAGTCCATTAAAGCGATCAAGGTGAGTGCCGAGCGTTGGGCCTAACCCTAACGCCATGCTAACAAACCCTAGGCTTCTCATGCATCTTTAGAGGGGATGCAGGTCAAGGAACGGGCGCATCGAGGACTCTCAGGGACAGCTATCACTATGATTGATATCGCCATCCCCGTGATCGACGTACTGAAGGACGCGGTTGAGATCATTGGCGCTGTGCCTTTCCTAAAGCCAGTGCTTGGTGCTGTTCTCGTCCTATCTCAAGCTGCTCGGGTATGTACTCAACTTCTTCTTTTTGACAAGTTGATGCTCTTGTTGACGCTCTAATCGTTATTTTTTAAGCAAACTCAATCCAATTTCGACGAAATGCAGTCTCTGTCTAGAACTGCAGCGGAGGTCGTGGTTAGCATCGCTGAACGGTGCGCTACCTTCCAAAGGATCCCACCGGAGCTGGAAATTGCGGTCAAGAAGCTAGATAGGTACGTGCTTCATGCGTTTGACATCCAGATTTGAACAGAAACTCAAATTTGTCTCTCACAGTCGATTGCGTGCAATTGCTTCATGCTGTCGAGAGATGAGCCAGAAGAACTTTTTGTCGTGCTTCTTCCAGAACGCAACTTTCAAGGACGAGCTGGGCGAACAAAGCAGGGCGCTCAACACCGCAATCCAGGAGTTCCAGGTCAGTAGTATTCTCCTATTTCGGTTGTTGTGGATAGCTCAACGCCCGTGAACCTTAGAACACCACTTTGATCGATATCCGAGATGCGCTAGAGCGAATTGCTGAAGAAGTGCATCGCGTTGCCAACCACGTCGGTACGTCTTTCGTTGCTGATAGCAGAGCACGGAATTGAGCACCCATGCAGAGTTGGTACGGCTGAAGGAACTTCCAACGCACCCTGACATGAGTGGGATTCTACCCGAATACCTTGTCGAAAGCCGAACGCCAGACGTCGAGGAGATAACCAAGTGGATCGAAGAGTCGAAGGAATTACTCCTCTGCATTCACGGTCCCGCCGGCGTGGGGAAGTCAACCCTAGCTGGTCATCTCTCGAGGGAGCTTCGGGCAGCTGGTCGGTTAGCCGGTGCCGTCTACCTTGGAGCCATTCCGACAGACGTGTCCGGGCCTGAGACCATCATCAAGATGCTGGCTCATGAAATTGGTCGAATCCATTCACGGGCAATACCAAAGCTTTTAGCAGCGATAGAGGAGTGTCACGCCACCTCGCTTGACAGCCACCTCCAAAAATATATCCTCGAGCCTCTACAGTCACTGGACCATCCCTACCCCCTCATCATCATTGTTGATGCCCTCGACGAATGGGGAGATCATCCCAAGTTCATTCAGGCCCTCGGATATCTCAATTCGATGGCATCCGTGGTCAAGGTCATCAGCACCATACGCCTGAATCCCGTTGCTTCGCACCTTCCTGGGATCAGAGCAGTGTCGGTGCGCACTTACCCCCTTGCTCCTGTCTCAACGGGGGTGATCAAGGCCTACCTTGAGAAGCATCTCCAGTCCGTTCCGTGGGTCGATGGACGGAGAGCACATCCCCCGGATATCGAGAAGCTCGCGGAGCTTTCGGGTGGACTTCCCGTGTGGGCAGCAACTGTGATCTCACTGCTTTCACATCCGTTGAGTGGATCACCCCCGCACGAGATTCTCGCAGACATCGTTGGAAATCGGCGACTGGTCGGTGGTAGCGATGGCCTGGGGAATCTGTATGACACCGGACTCCAGCGGATGTTCAAAACCCTTGATAATCCAGCGCACTTCCGACGATTTTTTGGAGCTACGGTTGTCCTCCAAGCGCCGCTCTCCATTTTTCATTTCTCAGAGTTGACGGAAATTCCCCGGTACCTTATTGAGAGAATCCAAGGTACTCTCTCGGCTCTTCAGACACGATTCCCTTCCCAGGGCTTGGGGCAAATGGTCCATCCAGCATCCTCTCTATTCCACCTCTCGCTAATCGAGCACATGCTTGCTGGGAAAGCGGAAAATCCCTTTGCGATCTCTGCTTCCGAATCCCATTCCGCGCTTGCGTTGAGCTGTATGAAGCAGCTTCGCAACCTCCCCCACACCAACACTCAACCTCGCGCCATCCAGGAGTATTCCGTCAAGTACTGGGTGTACCATGCAGCGAACGGAACCCCTCGTTCGAAAAACGAATGGTCTCAGACGGCACACTGCAAAATGCTTCAAACCCTCTCGGTTGACTCCCAACAACAATGGGCGAGACTATTTCACAAGGCCATCACGCCCGGACACAATGAGCTCAAGATAGAGCCAGACCACAGCATGGTGTCAATTTTAACAATGTTGGCGAATTGCCTGCATTTTAACGGCAGCGACCAGTGGGCACTGGAGGTGGCTTGTTTGGAGATCGTCGTGCGGATTGCCGCGGAGGATGCATATGCTTGGACAGACCTTGGATTGTGCTACAGAGAACGGGGTGCGAGGGTGGGTGGTCTCCAGATGTATGAACAATCCATGGTGGCCTATCGACATGCTTTGAAGCTGCGAACAGAGTCAGACCCCAAATTTGCAGACTCACTCGATAATGTCTCCATCGCGCTCCAGCTATGTTACGAGCTCAATGGAAACCGCGACATCCTTGATGAAGCTGTTTCATTTTCCCGCCAGGCAGTCCAAATCTGCTTGGCATCCGATCCACTGTATGGCACCAGCTATCTCAACACTCTCGCCAACGCTCTTGGTAAGCAATATACGCTCGATAACAACCTCCAAACATTGCAAGAGGCCATTTCTCACTATCGCGACATGCTCGATCTCAGTCCCCCACCCCACCCAAGACGCGCGGCATCGCTCAACAACCTCGCACGTGCTCTTGAATCTTTTCATCTGCGCAATACTAAGGACATTGGCCCATTGAATGAGGCCATTTCACTGTATCGCGAAGCACTCCCACTGCACCCTGCCCCTCACCCACTTCGCTACGTGTCGCTCGGCAACCTTGCTCTCAGTCTCTACACCCTTTATGAAAGCAATTCTGATGAGAAAGTGTTGGACGAGGTCATATCACTCCAACATGGAGCACTCGCACTCGTCCCTGCGCCGCACCCAAATCGCTCTGTGGCACTCAACAACCTTGGTATGAGCCTCGAAGCTCGTTATAAGCGCAATTCCGACATTGGCACATTGAAGGAGTGCCTTTCGCTATACCGCGAAGCGCTTGCACTCGTCCCTGCCCCTCACCCAGATCGCCCTGTATCCCTTAATAATCTTGCCGATGCACTTCAACTACAGTTTGAGCATGAGAAAAAGGTGGAGGTTCTCAACGAGGCTATATCTCTTCGTCGCGAACATCAGACTCTCCGTCCCCCAGGTCATATATTCAGGGAAGCTAGCCTCAGGAACCTTCTGCACGTCCTTGAGCGACGACGGGAGGTTACTGGCGAGAACCGAGATGATGCGGAAATTGGGGACGTAAAGACGGAGTTGGCCGAAATTGAGGAGAAGAACCAGGAGCAGAGGGAGCAGGAGAAGAGGCAGACGCGAACGGAGGAGGAGAAGCGGAAGCAGGAGGAGGATGAGGATCAAGACAAGGAGCCAAGAGTCTTAGGATCAGCCTTCTAGAACCTTCCAAGACTCGAAATTTGTGTAGTATTCAATTTGTACCTCTAGACATTATGCCGACACGGGCGAGAATCTCTTCTTTTACCCCAGCCTGACCGGTTTCATCGGTCGATCACTAACGGGGGGAAATAGAAGATGAGTACGCACTGTGCATAGTCGTCTGCGCTCAGAACGCTTGTATACATCTTCACTTGTGTCATTCTGCTTGAGTGACATGGGCGCTTGGTTCCTGGCTCGGTTGCCAAACTGCACAGAGAGTCGAGATGGCGGTTGGTTGTTGAGCTTTAGCGCTGGGCTTTCACAGACCAGCTGGAGCTTGGGTGACGTCACAACTTACGGGCGGCCCGCCTGCCCGAGGACAAAAGAAATGATTTCCACGTGCCTGTGACACGCCAATTGTCCCTGTGCGCGCGACAACCTGAAGCTGGACCCTGTTGCAGGGGTATGTCCTTCTCCCACTCCAAACTATTTCTCTTC
Source organism: Candolleomyces efflorescens (assembly GCA_027579765.1). NCBI lineage: Eukaryota > Fungi > Basidiomycota > Agaricomycetes > Agaricales > Psathyrellaceae > Candolleomyces > Candolleomyces efflorescens. The sequence continues at coordinate 157,115 of JAMZDL010000015.1, read as the reverse complement.
GCTTCCGCTGAGATGTCCAGCCCAGACATAGCAGCGATCCCCGGCTGGGCAGCCCACTTCATCGCATGTGGATTCGCCGTCTGCTATGTCGGCTCTTTGTACATCTCCAATCGAACCAGGCTCTCATTTGCGAAGAATGTCCAGGTCAAATTCGACGATACTCCAAGAGAGAAGCTGGCAAATGAGCGGTGGAGAGATGATCCCGATGTTATATTGGCAAGACTGACCGCGGTCGTGATTGCGACCACGTTATGTTGCGTCGGTGTGTCTGGGCTTTTGTGGTACTTGACCGGGGGAGCAAAGGTGAGTTCCTACGTTCAGCCACCTGTAAGAGGAGAATTGACGGGTCCAAGTCATCGCTCGAAGTCGCAGATCTAACGAGGCTGCATCTTGGCCTCACCCTCGCAAATCCGATCCTGCCACACCTCGTCACCCCAGTTCTGTTCCTCGGACCTTTGTATGCCATGTATCTGGGACAAGGACTCCCCTTCCAAAAATTCTGGTATCTGGAAGCACAGAAAGCGAAATTCCTATCGCTCACCGGGCTAAGGACGTACATTGCTGTGAGTACCAAGCCTCCTCCCCGTTGCAGTGAGTGGCTCAAACGCGCCTTAGGGGCCTCTCACGGAAGAAGTGGTCTTCCGCGCTTGCGTATTGGCCGTATACCATCTCTCCAAATCCAACGTCACCCGCATGGTCTTTCTCTCTCCGTTGACCTTTGGCCTAGGTAAGCTCCCTTCAACACGCTAACGAACCCCCCGTTTCTCGCGTTCTCCATCCACCGTAGGTGTGCTAACCAACTCTTCGTTTACAGCTCATATCCACCATGCATGGGACACTTATAATCGGTACGGTCGGACCCAGGCTGCCCTCCGACGCGCTCTTTTGACCAGTGGTAAGTCGTCACTTTGCCCACCCTATCGATACCCTTCCTGGTATTTCACCCTGACACTCTTCCCAGTATTCCAACTGTTCTATACCACGCTATTCGGATTCCACACGGCTTACATCTTTCTCCGAACGGGATCGATCCTCCCAACGCTGACTGCACATGTGTTTTGCAACATCATGGGGTTCCCTGATATCCAATGGGAGATGGAGCGGTTTCCCCATCGACGAAGAGGTGTGTACGATGATGAGTCCGACTTTGATGAGTCGTCGTGCTGACCGCTTGTTCATTTCCTAGCAATCATCTCCGTATATATCGTCGGGATCGTCGGCTTCATCTACGTCCTCCCCAGATGGACATATACACCAGCTTCGATGTTCTGGACCGCTCATTAGATTCAAGTCTCGACGCTGATAGATCTATTAGTCTACGATGAATCATCAAATAGAGAACAATAAAGCGAGCCGAACCAGTAGAACGAGAAAAAGGCGGTACCAATCCCGCATAGTATGAAGAAGATGGAGAACGGCCCAAAAATTAAATACCATACCGGTCGGATAAATACTCCGAACATCCACCATTCCAATGTCGATTCAAATTCCAAAGCCCAATGTCTCTTCAACATGATCAGGGTTTGTATCGCCGAGACTATCAAACCGACTGAAAAGAGTAAGGCAGCGGCCTGTGCCAGAATGTAGAGACACGCTTGCATGAGGACAGCGACTGCCAACCAGGATTGAGTATATGGACATTCGAATTAGCAATGGGCTTTGGGGTTGTGAAGATTTTACTTACAAGCTCTGCTATCAGCGATCCGTGACAAAGTGTTGTCGATGAACAGGCTCAATACGGAATATGCAACGTAAATCCCTCCACCTGATCCCGCCAAACCGATCGGTATAGCGAGGAAAAGGGCACTCCCACGACGGAGGGCGACGTCGAGGTCATATGAGCCCCACAAGGGGTTCCATTCTTGGGCGTCCAGGGAATGAGGCTCCCATGCTGACAGGAGAGAGCTGTCGAGTGGGAGATACAAAGTATGTCCCAGAAAGCCGATTGCTATCGAACCGACAACGCTTAGAATCACGAAGAGTCCAAACAAAGTCAACCCCGCAACTTGTGATGGTAGACATGATTCAAGATATATCAACGTCGTCGCCACTTGGGAGTAAAAAAGAACATACCTTCAGATGAGTAGTCTGTAATAAAGAGCCAGGGTATGAGTTCATTAGGGCTTTCTGCGAAGAATCCCAGCCAATAGATACTGTCGTGTGTTTTATCAGCCTTGATGCAAAGCTAACGGAGAAACATAAGGTCTTACGACAAAGTCACCACAACTCCATACACCAATTCGACGGCATTAGCCGCTCTCCCCCGTCCATGGTACAACAACGCAGCTTTGGCCAGCCCAAAACCAGCGGTGCTTGTCGTGACAAGGATATGGTACCCAGTCACTCGAAGATGCTTGGGCTTGCTTGAAAAGGGTGGTTGGCCGTTGCTGATCCCCGCTTCCGAGTCGTAGAGTACAAGCCAGTAAATCCTGTCAAATGAGCGTCACAGTCAAATGATCAGCTCAACCGCAGGACAACATGAGAGAACACAATCTTACGAGAGTATGATCACAACACCATAGATCCATTCGACAGTGGTAGCGGCTGTGTCCTGTCCGCGGTACGATAACACGGCCTTGGAGATCCCACAGGTCAACGTGCTCGCTGAGACGAGAACGCGGTACCTCGTAGCTGGAGGGTGCTTTCGCTTGACTAATGGATCCAGTCTGAGCGCATCTCCATTGACGTTCTTCGGTACCTTCATCCCAACGAACTGGAGGACCTTTCGAGCGCCATCCATCACATCCGCTCTGAATAACCAGCGCGGCCAGGCTGTATCTCTGAGCTCGTAGAGTCCAAGGAAGTATGCGCTGCAATGGATTGAAACGACGTCAAAATGTCACCCAGGAAAAGGAGAGAGCGGTGACGCTCACATGAGGAAGACAACGACACCTGCGATCCACTCGAGTGTGATTGCTACAAACGTGCAGATGTGGATTTTGGAACCGACACTGAGAACTTGGTGGTTCCCAGTACAAAGGTGATGACGCTGTATGTCAATCTATAGGCAGTGACTTTCGGAGACCAGCTTGAAAGGAGCTGAGGAGAGTGAAGCTCACCATCCCGGTTTTGAGGAGGAGCCTCTGGGTTGACGTGTGTTGGTAGAGTCGGTACTGCGACGACGCGCCTGTTACGGTGCATCCTGCCAGAGTGGGTCGCGAACATCCCGTAGTGCTGGCACTACATACGCTTTGGCATTTGCTGCAGGAAGCGAGCTGAGCGCTACAGAATGTGCTGTGAAAACATCCTGATGCGCCGCAATAGTGAATGCCAACATTGAATGAAGGCCTGTAGTTATGCTGCAGGCGACCTTGATGTAACATGCCCGGATAATCTGTGGCCACGTCGACGACGTTGAGGTTTGGGATAGCCAGGGAGGTCTCGCGAAGAAGACATGTGGGTAAGGCTGAATAGGAGGAGATGGGAGATGGTGGGACGAGGAAGAGGGGAGGGGAGGATGATGCAACGCCAAACGCGTGACGTCACTCAAGCTGATCGCCTTCCAGTTACAAGCTTCCCAACTTCCAAGAGTGCACGGAACGTCACGATTGAGAGTGAGGTGCGCAGATATTCTCATCCGAGCGGGCAAGTTCGCGAAGATTCAACATACCATTGATCTCTTCAGAACATCCCTCTCTTGCGCGATGTGGTTCTCCTTATAGATAACGGTGAGGCTCATCTGAATGTTCAGTGTATCCGCCTTATCAGATAAAATCAAATAAAACCAAGTGTATGCTGTACATCGTGTGGTAGTGTACAATGCCATCGTTCCAACCGAGAAGTACAAACAAAGTGCGAACAAAATAAAAAAGAGAAGATTATGCTGAGAAGATCGAAGTCGTGATATGCTAAAAATGCGCGCAATTAAGGTGTTCTGCGTCGCATTACTAGTGTCTTTTGCATGGTGGTGGTACAGTGTTATGATGCGTGTAGGGGTCGTGGTCGTGAAGATGGTAGTGGATGAGGTGTATCACGGTCGGGGAATAGGATGGAGGTGTAGGGTTTGTGCGTTGTGGAATGTCACATAGATAGCCTGAAAACAGCGACGTGAGTATCATTCCTCTTTGACAAGTGATATGAAAAGAGCTCACCATATGATATGAGGCGAGCGAGCTGGTAGATCGCTCATGCGATAACGCAGTATCCGCCAGACTTGGAGGTGCTGCCGGTCTCAGAGTCGCTGGGGATCGAGACGTCGGGGTTGAAGGAGATGACGGAGAAGGAGTCCATTTCAGCGGAGGTTTGGGTGGATAGACGGGTAAGTCAAAAAAGTAGTAGCTGAAGAGCGAAGAGAGCTCGTTGGAAGGACTGTAAGACGGAAGAGTCTGAGGAAACACTGGAGCCCTCGACCAAGTATTTATGCACCAAAAGACAATAAGTTCATCATAGAGGCTGAGAGTCGGATGCTGACAGGAGTCAGGAACAATGCCCCGACGACAGGAAAACGTTGCCTGTGCGGGTCTTGAGAAGACGGGTACGGTGTCGAACCCAATGCTTCAACAATAAGACTAGATATCAAAAGCCAGTCCGACACCGAGGTTTCGCGTTAATGATTAGTCCATTGGCCAAAAGACAATTGGAAAGGATGTCGGTGGGATTTAACGTGTTCCGGTGGCTTGATGCGAGGGAACCCTGACATGTGGATTCCATGGTTGAAAACAATAAGCAGGTCGATGGCGGTGAGATGGCTGGAATTGGTGAAAGCGCAGCTGACGTCAGTGCTTGTCGCTGCTTGGATCCAAGGCTGTCGGCGTTTACGCGGCTGAGCGGGCAAACAAGAGCAATCACCAGCTCATCGTTCCCGACCCAGCCCGAAACGGTTTCCAACGCACACACTCATTCTCGCCATGCACGCCTCACTCATTCGCCGCCAGTTGGGAGGTCTTGTCCCCCCTAAGATTGCTACTCCCAAGCTCGTCGTAAGTCGTCCAGTATAAATGTTGAACATGGGCCAAAGGAAACGCTGACACCGAGCAAAAAATATAGTCTGGCGGCTCTGGAGCTGGTCTTGGACCTCTGGTCGACTTCTACTCAAAATTGCCCAAGGGTGCCGCAGCTGCTCGCGTCTCTGGCCTCAAGGGCCGCTTCTTCAACGGACAGAACGCGTCTGGTGCTCCGTTGGTGTATTTGATCGTTGGTCTGTTCGGTATTGGGTACACCATCGACTACAACAGTGAGTCTTGCAGAACTTGTATCCTATTAACTGACGCTGACTGTCCTTTCCTCCCAGTGCACTTGAGTGAGTCCAATTGCTTCGCTGGAATCCAAGAACAACCAAGCCTTACCTTTCCGAATAGAGCACCACAAGAACCACGCCCATTAGAGCAGCTGCAGCACGCATGTCGAGTCGGAGTTGATTGCAATAGACTATACCAGGATTATTTGAGCGACACTACCCCATGGTCAATTGATTCCTTCCAGCGAACGGAGAACCATCATTCGTGTGATTCCCCGCCCCCGTCAACAGCGGCTCATCGTGCATTTAATTTACCTCGTTCGTCCTAGACCGATAGGGTGAACCCGGTATGTTCACGTCCTTTTCTCTCCTGCTTGAGGCATCAAGTCCACCCGGTGCCTGCCTAGTGCTGACACGACGCCTTGGGCTATTGGTTAGCGATAAGCTGGGTTCACCTGACCCCCTTTTGCCTCCCCCATGACCGATGACTGTCCGCAGTCTTTCAGGGCGCTGATGGTATCCGGATTTCTTTGCTTTTGCTCTATTTCTCTCTTTTTCCGTTGTTTGCGTGCTCGTCATCACCCTGATATCTCGGCGGGTTCGCGGTGTGATATGTGATTGCAGAACATTGGGGTGGACACTCGAACGCTAGCACGCGTCTTGAAGATCATCGCGTGTTCTTCATACGTATGTATCACGACCCTCGTTACCTGCGCTTGAGGTTTCGCCTATTTCTGGGGTACTCATTCATTCTTTTTTCTCTTCGCTTTGTATAGGGATGAGACGGGAAGCAAGGCTGGGGTTCACAGCAGGTGTTTGACCATGTGCACGCACCTGCAGGTATGTACTCGCTTTTCCCGGTAATCTGGGTAATCTGGAGCGTTTGTCCAACCTGCCACTACTGCATACACGACGCCGCTTTGAAGATTTTCGGAATTCAAGCGAGGTGACATGGACACGCTGACAGCTGTCGCTGTCAAAAGGCAAGGAGCCCCCCCTTTATTTCCTTCCTTGTCTTCGAATCTCTACCCGTCGCTTTGGCTGTGCCACACCATAGGTACCAGCTCTTATCTCTTCCTCTGTTGGGCAGCCAAATAGTTGAAGGTTAAAACCTTTTGACTGGTTCTAGAGCAGGTCTATGATCGCATCGCGTTCTTACCCTTCTGCCTCGAGGTTCCTCGGGTGTAAGAGATTGCGGGTTCGCGCCATTGTGCAGGGTCTTTGTGCATAATGGACGGTTGGGTGCTTCGTATCTTTGTGGCACCGGTCCTCTGTAAAGAGTTAGGATCGGGGTTCTATGTTCTCTTCCCGCCTTGCTTTCCCCAATCTGGTGCGTTTGTGCTTTTTCGATCGTTAGTATTCTACTCTTTCACGAAACACTTTTGACATGGGGACTGAGCTGGATAAGCATTTCTACAAGCCAACTTTGCGACACCCTCGGAATTGCCTGTCGCGCCATCCAACCAAAGGAGAAAGGTAAGTCGTACCTAAGTATGCCACCGTTACACTCGGTCAGTCTCATCTTCTTCCCCATTCTAATTTAGGGTTTTGGATTCGTTCCAGAAACACATCCTTCCCGCGACGTGTGCTGCTGACTGACTGACCTAGGCATTCATAGCTCTCCACATGAAATCATTTTCCTCCTAGACTGACTGACGACTCTATTCTTCCAAGCGCACGCTCTTTTCATTTCGGTCGGTCTCAAACGAGAAGCGGTTGTTCGGAGGGAGCTGTACATGTTCTCCAAGACTATTCTAAGCTGTACAACCCTCGATGTATTGCACCAGACTCGTGGGGGCTGCTACCCGTTCGCTTTTTATGTGGTATACGGCGTATGTGAGTATGTATGTCCGTAGAACCACGAGGCAGCCCTGTTTATTGAGTCTGTCTTCACCTGACCGGTGCTCGATGCTCGGGTTGTGGCTTATGCCGACAAGAATATAGGCTCGCTCTTTCTCCCGATTGCGAACTCGAGCTTTTGAAAAGTGCTCATTACTGCCGCAAGTGCCCACGCTGACTTCGTCGTCATCATGATGCAGATACTCGAGCCTTGAGTTGGGCTCAGCTGACATAGACGTACCGAGGTCATACGGATACCTATACGCCTACACTTGGGCTTGGAAATTTCATTTGTATATTTGTGGATGGAGAACCCCGTGGCTCCGAATACTCCAGCTCGATAATCTGGACAAAGACATCAATTTGCGACGACGCTGCTTCGGGCACAAGTCAAACGAAAGGAAGAACTTCGAAACTTGTCCGCTGGGCATGCTTGCATCTGCGCATGTCGTGGTTCTTTGACCAAGTCTGGGACGACGCCTGAGTTCTTGCAGCTGCTCTGAGGGCGACAATGCTTCCATCCACACCGCCTTGATCACGATGTCTTCAAGCTTTTCGCATGGATGACGACTTCGGGGTTAAGATTTCTCAAGTCAAATTCCGAGCCGTCGGCGACGACCCCTTGGTATAAAGTATAAAAGCCACTCCTGGAGGCTCGTCGTCTCTCCCACTTTCTCCCCAGCGATCTTCCCCCGCCTACTTGACGTCGACCTCCACTTCATCTTTTTACACACTAGCCAATGCCCCGCGCACCTCGTCAACCGACCTGCGCATCCCAACCTCGCACTCACGCTCAATAGGCTCCCCTGGGCTACGACGATGTTGACTCCACCGACGACTTTCTTTAGCGCTTCAGTCAGGATGAAGCCAGGAGACAGCGACCGAAACCGACAGCGACGCTGTCAAATAGAATGGCGTCGGCCGCTTTGAGTGAGACAAAGGATAACGACTGGCTAACAAGCTTGGATGAAGGAAGCATCTGCATTAAATACCTAAGGATAGACGAGTGATGAAGACTACCCAGGTATGAGCTAGAGAACAATAAGACGGGGCAATGATACTCACAGCTCAGATGCTTCTGCATCTGAGGTGCGGAGATGGCGAAAGATAGATCGTTATACAACGTATCTGAGACCCAAGTAAAGGAATAAAAATTTGAATCAAATATAGTGGATGTAAGCATCATTACGGCGGTGTAAAGTATCGAATAGAAGAGAGGAAAGTGATAGATAATGAATAAAATATACCTCTACTAATCGACACCTGAAGAACAAGCAAAGAGTGCGCCCCAAACTATCAAGCCGATCGAGCCACAAGTCCGGAAGCCTCTCATGGCCGCTGATGCACATCAAAGCCTAATCAATTCTCTGCGGGGAAGGTTAGCTCTTTCCTGTGAGTGCACATAGAAGTAGACGAATACATACTCGCCTAGACGCTCCTGCCAGACGCTTGAATCACGCTGGCGATGGGCACCATCTTGTCGCCCTCGATCGAGGGCTGTTCCCGCAGCCTCTCGCTTAACAAAGTGACTCGCCATGCACCGCCTCCAAATGGAATGTCTTTTCCACTTCGTCGCGCTCGAAACTGATTCTAGGCGAATATCCCCCCGACATACAGCCACCCTCTCCTACTTTCTGAAGGGAACAGTATCCTGACTGGCCGCATTCTCCAGAAGATGCTCTCGCACCCGCTCGGTCACATCAAGCACGAGGAGAGTTACACGTTCGATGGCTATGCCTTAGTGAAAGGCTCGATACGTCACACAATGCGATCGTTTGCTGTTCAGCAGGCGAGGTCGCTACTCGAGTACGAGGCGAAGCCCGCAGTGCTTCCTGATAACGGACTCCATGCGTCGCTTGGCCCACACAGCCGTTTTCGTGTGGAGACTACTGGCATAGGGAATCGGACGACCGAAAGAATAACAAGGCTATTGAAGGAAAAGCAAAGGCTGGCATGGGAGCAGCGAGCTCATGGATTCCATAGTTGGAAAGGAGAGTGATGATGCGTCGGCAGGCGTTGTGGACGAGAACAAACTACGCCGACCTGCAGGTATGTACGCGCTTTTCCCGGTAATCTGGGTAATCAGCGTTCACTGCTGCATACACGCCGCTTTGACGATTTTCGGAATGCAAGCGAGGTGACATGGACACGCTGACAGCTGTCGCTGTCAAAAGCCAAGGAGCCCCCCCTTTATTTCCTTCCTTGTCTTCGAATCTCTACCCGTCGCTTTGGCTGTGCCACACCATAGGTACCAGCTCTTATCTCTATCTCTGCTGGGCAGCCAAGTAGTTGAAGGTTAAAACCTTTTGACTGGTTCTAGAACAGGTCTATGATCGCATCGCGTTCTTGCGCTTCTGCCTCGAGGTTCCTCGGGTGTAAGAAATGGCGGGCTCGCGCCATAGTGCAGGGTCTTCGTGCATAATGGACGTTTTCGATGCTTCGTACTCATCTTTGTGGCACCGGTCCTCTGCAAAGAGTTGGGATAGAGTCTCTACGTTTTCTTCCCGCCTTGCTTTCCCCAATCTGGTGCATTTGTGCTTTCCCGATCGTCAATGCTCTACTCTTTCACGAAACACTCTTGACATGGGTGCTGAGATGGATAAGCATTTCTACAAGCCGACTCTGCGACACCCTCGGAAGTGCCTGTCGCGACATCTAACCAAAGGGGAAAAGGTGAGTCGTCCTATACCACCGTTACGGTCGGTCAGTCTCAGCTCCCCCATTCTAATTTAGGGTTAAGTGGTAAGTCGAATTCTTTCCAGAACACTCCCTTCCCTCGACGTGGGCTGCTGACTGAGTGACCTAGACATTCATAGCTCTTCACATGAAATCATTTTCCTCTTAGACTGACTGACGACTCTATTCGTTCAAACGCCCGCTCTTTTCATTTCGGTCGGTCTAAAACGAGAAGCGCTTGTTTGGACGGGAGCTTTTTCTTGGGATCGCAGCAGCTTGCTGTACATGTTCTCCAAGACTATTCTAAGCTGTACAACCCTCGATGTATTGCACCAGACTCGTGGGGGCTACTACACGTTTGCTTTTATATGGCACACGGCGTATGCGAGGGTGTATGTCCGTACGTACCACGAGGCAGCCCTGTTCATTGAGTCTGTCTGCACCTGACCGATGCTCGATGCTCGGGTTGTGATTCATGCCGACAGAAAGAATATAGGCTCACTCTTTCTCCCGATTGCGAACTCGAGCCTTTGAAAAGTGCTCATTACTGCCGCGCCGCAAGTGCCCACGTTGACTTCATCGTCATCATGCAGATATTCATTAGGCTCAGCTGACATAGCTGTACCGAGGTCATACGGATACCGATACGCTGCACTTGGGCTTGGAAATTTCATTTGTATATTTGTGGATGGAGAACCCCGCGGCTCCGAGTACTCCAGCTCGATAATCTGGACAAAGAAATTCGCGGCGACGCTTCCTCGGGCACAAGTCAAACGAAAGGAAGAACTTCGAAAATTGTCCACCGGGCGTGCTTGCATCTGCGCATGTCGTGATCCTGGTATTCTTTATCCCCAAGTGTTGACAGACATCATTATTTTCCGAGGAGGAATAAGCTCTCCATTCTTCGGAGGCACGTGTGCGGGGCAGGAGGCGAAGGATGATCATATGCCTGTGAGACGGACTTACTGTTGTAGCAAATACTAGGTTTAGATACCCCGTGGGTCAAAGGTGGATCTGTTAGGATGCTTCGCCGTGCTCCGGCGGGTAGTTTCAAGCTCTCTTTCCCTTTCAGAGTCGATCTGACAGATGCTTGAAACATTCAGGAATATCATTAATGAACCGATTCATCTTCATCAAATGTGAATTCACTCAAAGTTGCTTTCACTTCGGTTCCTTGGTTCATTTCTCTTGAGATCCAAGGTTTTCATGGGCGTCAAAGCACCAGCGCTATCATCCAAGACCCGAAATCTACGTACATAGTACGTATCGCAATGGAAGGACCTCAGCCTCGTTAAACGCCAAAAAACAATTGAATCGGTGATACAAGACCCTTTCGATTTCTCCGTCAACAGCCTTTGTATTACATCTTGTACAGCAGTGAGTAGCATGCCGTCCTTGGTATACGTAACGTTGAAACAAAGGACTTCAACATTTCTGAGTGACGTACCTCTCTCACAGCGCTAGCGCTTAGTGAAAGCTTATTTCTTTGAGGGAGCGGCGGAAGAAAGAATATCGGAAGGACCTTGGAGTCGAGGTGCAGTTCCTATCGAGCTCAGGTGCATTTTTTTCCTTGCTGATATGCTCATATGTTTAATCGATGTAAGCTCCGCCGCTAAAAGAGTTGTGTTGCCTATTGGACCGATGAAGTCGCAGGGACTCCAACTGAATAGAGTTGGTCGGATTCTCTTTGGTGCGAGACCTAGGGCAGAGGAGCTCGCAAGCCGATGGCAGAATTAGCTGGGTGCGGCTGAGCAAAGCACTCGAGCTCATAAGGCAGCCGTGGAGCCAGGAGGAAGGATCTAAAAGAGATATCATCAGTAATATTTCAACGATGACTGAGAACGTTCTCGTGAGCTCTCCACATATTTCCTCTTTCCTTTCGCCCATCTGAAAGACCAAGGGGAACTACACTTTCAGGTGATTTCATCCCGACAACGAGGGCTTGAAATTCGCTTTCCCGGCTCTTGACAGACTAATAGTAGGCTAGATAGCACACACACTCCACAATTCTCCGGTCACACGAAATCTCGGGCATTGGATTCGCTTACATACATATACAGTCACCCCAATACATCCCAAAATCCTAGGCATACAGCAATTGACCTCTGTATCTGCCCTATCCTCCGGATCTGTTGTGTACATCAGGAAATCCCTTGGCAATCTGATTCCGCCGCTTAGCCACGGTGTATCTACCCAGGCGGGACAACCGACTCCGAGAAGTCCCCTGATCAAAGAACGACGTCATAATACGAAGAAGTGGGCTCAGGGAGGCAATCGTCGCCCGCCCGGGAGGCGCATGAAGTATGGGTTGAGGGTCCCCCACTGACCCACGAGCTTGAAGCCATTGACAAAAGTGGTATCCTATTTCTATTTCCAGCACTGACGTAGCTGCGTGACTGAGGAGGACCCGTTCGAGGTGGCCCCCAGGGTTGTCCCGATGATGCGATGGTGTTCGTCAACATGTGTTCCGCTGACCTCGAATTCTCTGGATGAGGTCCCGAGTCCGCTCTTTGTTTGTAACGGCCAGGGCTAGGTGGGTCACCAGACCTTGTACTTGCATCACGCGCCTCGTCCTTTTCCATTCAACTTTCCAAAGGTGAACGAACGGCAACGAGTATCCCGCCACACAACGTTATCGGAACCCCTCGAAAAGAGGGAGACTTGATTCTATCTAATGGACATCTATCTTGAAGGGAGGATTCGAGAGTACAGTGGATCGCATGGAAGATGTTTATTAGTACACAATATGGTATTAGACGGAAAAGGTTTAAGTACGTCAAGAAAAAAATACATGCGTGGTACAAATCTAGCGTCATGAACGAAAGCGATTCTTAATGCAGGGCAATAAACGAAAGAGCGAATGGCAGTTGGGGGTGCTACCGTGGGCAGCGGGTATAGAAGACGGGTATCCATTCATGCGATGAATTCTGAGGGAAATGCTTCTGCGGACTGCTGACGATGCGTGCGTGCGTACGGTGGACCATTGCGTTATTTGGAGTGAGAGTCCAAGGGTGGAGATGGAGTTTCTAGTACTCGGCGTCGTCCGTAGAGGAAGGGGAGTTTGGAATGTTCGTCACAGGTGAATTCAGCTTAACGGGATCCCAGCGGCGCGAGCTTGAGCTGCTCGACAAGCAAAGCAATATTCGTCCACGGTATCGACGTCCTTCTGAATCTCCGCGCCGAAGATCTGAATAAGAATAGAGGAAGGATTAGGAACAGTTGGTGGCGTTCTCTTTCGTGAAATGAACTTAGAGTGGCGCGGTCGGGCGTAATGTGAAAGCGACCGACCGTCACGATTCTCTTTGCCCAACGGCGACCCAGGAAGGGGAAAGATAAGTCGGAGTCCAAATGCTTACCTTGACACAGGTTGGTTGTCGACAGTGCCGAGGATGTATGTAGCTCTTCTCGCAATGGGAGGAGTTACAGTCATATATAGCGACCACCAAGTGCCGTTGGAAGTGCTATAGAGTCAAAACATAAGACCTCTGTTGAAGGGAGTTGTTGAGAAACTTACGTTACACCGCGACCACCGTGTTCCCTCACTGAGCGATAACGACGAACAATGAGTGACTCGAAGCACCAAAGACAAAGGAGACGACTAACGCGATTTGCTGGCACATTCTAATGGTATAATGGAGTGCAGTGTTATGGTGGGGGGGAGAAAACGAAACGTTATTCCGTGAACCAGAGTTGAAGCCGTCGTGGGTAGTTAATGGCGTTATGACTCGATGACTCGATTGCAAAGGGGGTTGCGGGGGGAATTACAGATCAAAGGGTAAAGCGATGACCCCTCGCATCTTTAAGGGCGTCGTCGTTTATACGAAAACGAGAAGACCCAATCGCTAAACGAGCCCAGACATGTGGCGAACTGACAACAACTCGGGCTATCAACACCATCGGGCCATCATCACGCACACACTCGCCAGTAGTGCCACTTCCGTTATAGTAGTGGACAGGGAACCTTGGGAGATCTCGCCTTTCAAGCGATATAGATTCGAAAACGCCGTCGTCCGTGAGATTGCCCAAAGCGATTTTGAGCACATGTGTGAGAACCTTTGGGTTCCCTCCTTCCTCCGTTCCGGTGGTAATCGATGGCACATGTGATCATCGCTCCCCTCCCCGATTCACAAAACAGGTATGTATCCGTGCAGCACACGTTGTGATATCCCCGCTCTAAAATGGGTTCCGCTGATAAAGAAAAAAGCGTATGTATGTAACTCTTTTTTCTCTTACGTTCATTGTGGTGTTTTTGCGGGTAGATCCCTTTCATTCATGATCGTGGTTGTTATTTGAAAAACGAGGCGGAGACCCTTACATACACCTCCTACCTCAACGCAACCTTTCGGGATCGCTCGCTGTTTCAACAATCTCAGGTCCGTATATTCCGAGGACGCGTATCATCAGGCATCGTCACTATCAGGGGAATCAAAAGTCCGGGCCAATCTCAGCTGATAAAGATAAGTAAGTGAAGGGTGGGGTTATCAGAAGTCGCTCGTCATCCTTCAACCTTCGAGAACAATTGTCCGTATACGCCTCTAGGGCACTGACTTCTATTTCTATTTCTCCTTCAAAGAAGAGAAGGAAAAGAAGAGAAGCTAGAGTATGTTCCTGTAGGCTCACCGAATCCCGTTCGCCTCCCGAGGTGATCAAAGTAAGTAAAGCTCTGCCTGTCGAACAACCTTCAAATTGAAAGCCTATGAATAGCCTTTCGGCTACCTTTGTCTCTTGAATTAATCGTTCGAAGCAGATAGCTAGTTATGTGGAAGGGAGACACATCTTGAGCCAGAAACAGCTTTCGAATTTTGCGACTTGAACCAACGACGCGGACACCAATCGATGTCGGACACTAAACCGTAAACGACACCCGAAAAACTCAGCGAGACTCTCAAAACGACAAGCGACGAGTCCTACCCTCAGAAGGACATGAAATTGAAACGTGTACAATCTGCGGGAGGGCTTAATAGCAAGCAAGCATGTCGTCATTAATTTCTAGATCTCCTGGCAGGGACAGCTGTGGAGCAAACACTGTACTTGGCAGGCTTTCGATTCAGACCCTGGAGATGCTGCGAAGGAACGATTAACTCTGAGTTTGTTAATCGACGGTCTATCCCCAGCCCTGAGCTAGAGCGCACATCGAGCGAGGGTGAGAGCGAGACTACCCATCTCGTATTGGGTACCCTGATTACCCTCCCTGGGCCCTCCCTCGGGTAAGAAGTTTGGCAAAGCTGTGAACCAAAAACACGCTGAATGTGAGGCGATCGGGTCCGATGAGCCAACAGCAGCTGTATGATAACTCATGGCGTCTTGTTAATTTCACTCCTTCGAAAGTGAATGGGATCGAGAACGCGGGGGTGACGGTACTAGTATTTGAAATTCATACCCGATACCGATGCATAACATATTTCATTCCGCTCGAGAGCCAAGCCCGGGCTGGCAAAGCTGTGAAATAACGACTAGGTAACAAGTTCGGTCCGACCTCCAACTCAAGCTCAGGCTATCTTTCGCTGTTACCCGAATTGAGAGACACGTTGAGTACCTGGGTCTCAACGAGGCCAGAATCAGCTCCTGTACTATTTGCTCGTTAAAAATGGGGTACATTCAAATGAGATGTATGTGGTACTACTCATCATGTTTAACAGCTAAGGCGAGAAGGTACGAGTTGGATCGATAATACTTACAAGCAACGCCTCGCTACGCTTCGGCGCTGCTCCGTGCTCAGTCAGAGGTCGTGACAGCTGTGCGCTCTGAATCATTGCGCCGTCCATTTTACGAGCCTAACTACAGACTACTACAGAACGAACAATTGAACAGGTCCAAAAAGGGGGCAAATAGATGCAAACGAATTCACCGGATATCGATAATATATGAGGGATTCATTTCGATTTTCCCAAGAACTCATCTCCGACAGCTGAGTCGAGAGTGCACGAGTTGGAAAATGCACCATCGACTCCCAACCAACTATTACCTGCCCCCGCTCCTCGTCTAGGCTCTAGGAAGAGACGCGACTCTCAGACGTAGGTCCACGCCCACCCTACTCGACCATGTACTAGTATAAAGAGGGGAGTCCGATCGACAACTAGTCTTCCACGTTCATCTGATCATTTCCGGCCTGGGTCCTTTCAACGAGTTACGAGGCCAAGCTCAGGCTGCGGTAGTATTATTCAAGTACGAATCCAAGTCTCTCGTCAAAAATTGGGGGATATAAAAAGTGTATGTCTGTAGTGCTAGGATTCCACCCCGAAGCATTTCCATAAACTCAGGTTGCCGTAGCATTATAATGTACCAAGTACGAATCCAAGTCTCTCGTCGTTGTCGAAATTTGGGGTATATGTAGAGAACTTGCAGTGCATGTTAACATTTAGGACCCTCCAAGACGGGGAGGAGGTACGAGTTGGATCGATACTACTCCAATTATTAATTTCCATCCTCCAGAGCCGTCTCCAACAGCTCATAGCGTTTTCAGAATCAAGAGGGCGAGTTGGCCTCCCGAAACGCTCTATCGACTCAAGTAATACTTACTGCCCCCTCCTCTTCCTGTTCGTGACTCTCGTTCACTTGATCGTTTTTGGCTTGGGTCTTTTCACGAGGTCAAGCTCAGCCTGCGGGTTGCTGAACCAACTTCCAAGTAGGTCGGAATTTGGGGTATATATCGAAACTTGGTGTGTATGTACTACTACTACTACTGCTCATCGTCTCAGCTATCTAGCCACCGAGTCGACGTCGATGATTCAGATACATTCGTACGTACATACGTACCCAACCCATTGAAGTTCCTCCCGGACCTACCCATCCCATTCAACAACGAATGAAAGCGTCCTGAGTCGAGAGGGCACGAGTTGCACCGGCCTACCAAAGCTCTTCGACTCCTACCTACTGCCTCCTCTCGTCTAGGCTCAGGAGACGTGAGTGTTCCACCCAACCCTACCATCCGTCCATACATTCATACGACCTCCCAAAATCTACATCCTCATTTCCCCTCCCCCTCCTTCCCTTCCTTCCCCTCTTTTTTCCCCTCCTCCTTCCCTTTTATCTCCTCCCCACCCAAGGAAACAACAACAAACCTCCTCGTCACCAAATTAAACACACTCCCAAAAATAAACGCAACAAGCGTACACGTGAATATGATAACGTTGTACGGCATGCTAAAGTCGGGTGTGGAGAGGTCTACTAGGAGGGTTTTTGTGTACATCCTTGTCCCTCGTTGGTTTTTGTTTTTGGTTTGTGTTTCTTGGTTTTCGATTTCGTTTTCGTATTCGTTCAAAGACGAGGAAGAAGACGAGGAGGAAGATGATGATGGGGACGACGACGACGAAGAACCCCCACCAAGCACATAAACAACACCCCCCGGCAAATCCCACCCCCTCTGCGCATCAGGCGGGTGCTCCGTATACCTCAAGAAAGCCTTGCTAACCTCCATCGTCAACTTCACCTCCGCGTTGGGCGGGACGTGGACGTCTACGTGGAAGAGCGTGGGGGAGTGCTGGGTGGGGAGGGTGTAGTGCAGGTTTGAGAGGAGGGGTGGGGGTGTTTGTTTTGTGGAGTTGGAATACGAAGTAGAACTCGAGTTGGGAGAAAAGGAGGATGGGAATGGGGAAGAGGAGTAGGAAGAGGATGAGGAAGAAGAGGAGGAAGAAGAGGAGGATAGGAGCAAAGAAGGAACAGAAACCCCATCCACCGAAACACCCATCGTATGCAAATAAAACTGCACGATCCAAGGCATCGTCTCTAGATACACTACATCCACCGCGTGCACAGCTGACGGGTTCCGGAGGGTGAGTGAGAGTTGTCCGCGCGATTGGCTGTATTCTTTTAGGGTGCGTTGGATTGATAGGATGCTTTCGGTGGTGCTGCCCCTTTGATGGTGGAAGTCGTGTAGGTAGGTCATGGCGATGTTCAGACCCCCAGACGAAGAAGAAGAGGAAGAGGAGGAAGGGGAAGAGGAGGAGGGGAGGTCGTAGATGGCTTCGTCGTCTTGTACGAACGTAGGTTGTGGAGAGAGGTTGTACGCCGTGTCGCGTGGTAGTACTACGTGTACCCTACTCGACCGAGCGGGCGCACACGATTTCTCGATGTGTGCGCCGAACAAGCTGTCGAGAGACCAATCTATGTATGCTCATCAGTCCACATATATACCCGTGAAAGAAAAGAAGGAAAGGAAAGGAAGGAACGCACCTTGTTTCTTCACGTACGAAGACCGCAAAGGATCAAACACAGCCTGTACCGAAAACTCAACTCTCACCCCCCGCTCATCCCACGTAACATGCACACCCAACCCATGCCAATTCGCATCGAACAGTTTATGCGGGTTCAGTAACCTCGCCAGGCCCGCAGACGCCTTGCACGGCAACAATTTAATAAAGGGTGTCAGATTCTCCGTGCACACGTTCTCAGAGGGGTGCGAGGCGTGTCGGAGCTGGTGTGTGTGCGTGGGGGGTAAGGAGCCTTGAGGGGGGAAGACGCGGGCGGGGGAGGTGGTGCGGAGGGAGTCGAGGGAGCCGAGGGAGGAGCAGAAGAGGCCTGCGAGGGCGTTGCGCAGGCCTTGCCACCGTGCGTCGACGCTGTTCCGTGTTACCGTTAGATGATACATACGACACGACACGATACGATACGATATGAGGAGGAGGAGAGAAGGAAGGAAGGAGCGTACCTGGTTAGACCGCCGTCCCCGATCCATGCCCATAGTTCAGCACCGGTGCCTACTCCAGACTCCACAGGGTGTCCCCAAGCGTCATAGTCCCATTTCCCAGCGTTCAGAGAGAGGTGCATCTCCGTCACGCCGTACTCGCGCAAGACTTGACCTAGGGCCAGCGGGAACAACGTGTAATGCTGGGCTACAGTGTATCCACATCTCAGTCAGCATCACACATATACAAGGTATACGTTGAGGGTTGGGAGGAGGAAAAGGGGGCACTGACATTCATCTTGGGTGTGTAGGAGCGCTGGGTCGCGCGGGGTACCGTTCTGGAGGAGGGTGGTGAAGGTTAACGTAGCTGCGACTTTGCCGTCTTTGAGCGGTTTGATGACGAGCTTTTCGTCAAAGTATTCTGAGAGTTGGGCTCGGCATAGGTAAGAGGCGTGGAGGAGGAGGAGGAGGCTCCATAATTTCATGGCTGGGTGGTGGTAGTCGGGAGAGAGAGCATACGAATGTGTGGTTAGGGTTACATACACAAATTCAGAGGCTCAGAGCGCCTCCGCGTCGGCTTTTTTCCTCAGGACGTCATGTCGTCCTTATCATCTCGACGGTTTACGGTGCAACTGCACGATGAAGAAACGGGTTCTCAACCCCGGTTCGCTAGACGCGTACTCGTAAACCCCGACGTGCTCAAAGCAGCTAAACTCTCCACGGGGGATGTGGTAGCCGTACAGTCGCAGGCGGGTAAGGTAAGGTATCGCTCTTTGGTGGGAGTGGCTTAACAACAACTGGGTGGATAGGGTTATACGATTGTCGGCGTTGTTTGGGCCAGCTGCGAGATCTTACCTACAAGTGCGTATTATCAAGTGTCTTTCCCCTCACGTCCGTACTAACAGATCCTCCTTCTAGACGCGTCCATATCTTTATCCCACCTCCTTACGCTCCGCCTCCAAGAAGGACAGTCCATCCGCATCGTCCCTCTCGGCGGGCCCACCAACCCCACCCCAGGTCTCCCCTCTCTCAAAACCGCAAAAGACGCGAAAGACGTCCGGTTAACGGAAATCCCCTCGTCTTCCTCGTCTTCCAAAGCGGAGAAGGAAAAAGTGGAATGGCTCACCTTGGCCTCCCGCGAAGTCTTGGGTCTGTCCATCCTTTCACATCCCAATCACACTACCCGCACGCGTTGACGTTTCTTTTCGTTTCGGCAGTGGATTTGAAATATATCTCGCCTGATCAGGTTATACAAGTGACTTTTGAAGGTCGGAAACGCCGGTTTTGCGTTGTGAGCGTCAAGGCGGAGGGCGAAGAGGATGTGGTGGACGACCTCGCGCGTCTCTCGCTCGACGCACCGTCGGAACCGCAGCAGATTTGGGTCGTAGGTTGGGATACGAACGTCCAGATTACGGTCCCACCGAAGCACCAACACCAACACCAAGAACAAAATGATACCTCGCTGGTATCACATCAGGTAGGCTTCCGACATCCAGTGAAAACACCATCGATCCTTCCCTCTTTCATTCACATTGACATTGGCGTTTGACATTTGGCGTTTGGACGCACATAGAACCAACGAGATAACGAAGATGCATTCCAGTCCGTAGGCGGCCTATCTAAACAAATCGAAGAAATCCGCGATTTGTTAGAGATTCCGTTAACCCGACCAGACCTGTTCCGGCACTTTGGTGCGTCCCCTCTCTCTCTCCTACCTCTCTTCCTTCACTCATTCACTCACTCACTACCACCTATCACTATCACCCACCTCCCACTCACCCAAACCCACCAAACGCACATACGCGCGTACATACGCACATACGCGCGTACATACGCACATACGCAGGCCTCAAACCCCCACGCGGCATCCTCCTGCACGGTCCCCCCGGAACCGGCAAAACCCACCTCGCACGCGCCATCGCCCTCTCCACCCGTTCCTCCGTCCTCACTATCAACGGACCCGAACTCTCCTCGGCCTACCACGGCGAAACCGAGTCCAAGCTCCGCGCGGTCTTTCAAGAAGCGTACCGGAAGAGTCCGTGCATCGTCGTGCTGGATGAGGTGGATGCGTTGGTGCCGAGGAGGGAAGAGGGAGCAGGAGGGGGGGAGGTGGAGAAGAGGGTTGTGGCTACGCTTTTGACTATTTTGGATGGGATGGGTGGGGGAGGACAAGGGGAAGGGGGAAAGGGAGGAGAGGGAGGGGAAGGGAGAGTGGTGGTTGTGGGTACCACGAATAGGCCTAATGCTATTGATCCGGCGCTTAGGAGGCCGGGGAGGTTCGATAGGGAGATCGAGATCGGTACGTCTCCCCCTCCCTCTCTCCTCCTGCTCCTCCTGCTCCTCTTTCATCCTACGCGCCCAAAGAATATCGAACCTAACAAACACCCTATGACGACGACGAACAGGCATCCCAGACGCCCAAGCCCGTCTCTCAATCCTCAAAGTCCTCTTGGCCAAAACGCCACATACGATCTCGGACGAGGAACTATGGTCTATAGCATCGCGCGCGCATGGGTACGTAGGAGCGGACTTGAGCGCCGTCGTGCGTGAAGCGGGTACACAGGCTATTAAACGGTACTGCCACTCGCTCTCCCCCCATTCCTCTTCCCTTTCCCCTCCCACCCTCTCTTCTACATCCCCCCAAAACACCCCACCTCCGCTATCCCTCCAAGACCTCCTCCTCGCCCTCCCAAAAATCCAACCCTCCTCCCTCCGCTCCCTAATCCACTCCACACCGCCCCCTATCACCTTTTCCTCCATCGGCGGTCAAGCTTCTATCATCCAAAAGCTTAAAGAAGGTGTCGAGTGGCCTCTGGTGCACCCCGAGGCGTTTAAGAGGTTGGGTGTGGACCCCCCGAGGGGTGTGTTGTTGTATGGACCGCCGGGGTGTAGTAAGACGCTTTTGGGGAGGGCTTGTGCGGGGTGTGGGGTTAATTATTTGGTTGTTCGGGGACCTGAGGTGAGTTTTTGATTTAGTTATGATTGGGGTTTGGGGGGAAAGGGGAGCTGATGGGGGATGGTGGATGTAGATTTTGAACAAGTATGTGGGAGAGTCGGAGAGGGGTGTGAGGGAGGTGTTTAGGAAGGCGAGGGCTGCTGCGCCTTCTATTATTTTTTTTGTGAGTTCCTTTCTCCCCTCCTTTCCCCTCCCTCTCCCCTTCCTCCTTCCTTCTTTCTCCCTCCCTTCAAAACACAACTAACCAACCCGCTAAACACGCGCTATGAAAGGACGAAATCGACGCTCTAGCAACCTCGCGATCCTCCACACCCGACGCGGGCGCACACGAAGGTGTACTAACCAGTTTGTTGAATGAGATGGATGGTGTGCAGGCGTTGGTGGGTGTTACGGTTATTGCGGCTACGAATCGGCCGGAGGTGATCGTGAGTTGCTCGTTGCTTGCTTTCTTTCGTTCCTTGCTTTCCTTTCCCTTCCTTTCCCTTTACCCATTGAACCTACTTCCGTTCACCCACCCATTCCCAAAATATTTCGTGCTACTGACCGAAACCAACAAAAACGTCGGTTCGGTATACAGGACTCGGCACTGATGCGCCCAGGCCGCCTCGACCGGATTTTGTACGTCGGTCCACCGGACTTGGAGGGTCGTGAAGAGATTATTAGGATTAAGATGGGGAAGATGAGTGTTGGGCCTGATGTGGATGTTAGGGAGCTTGCGGAGTTGGTGCGTTCGAGGGTTCTTTCTATCTATCTGCTATCTTTCAATCGTTCGCTCGGTCATTCGAGAGTTCAATTGTTCTTCGTTCGAGAGTTCGAGAGTTTGGTTTTTGGACCGTTCGGGAGTTTTTTCAGAGAAATGAGGGCTGATGAGCGAACCATACATAGACGGAAGGATGTTCAGGAGCGGAGATTTCGACGATGTGTCAGGAAGCTGCGTTGGAGACTATGAGGGTTGATATCGGTGCGGCTTATGTGAGTTTTCTTCCTCCTCCTCCCTCTTCCCTCCTCCCATCTCCTTTCTTCTTTCTTCCTTCCTTTCCGTTCTTCCTTTCCGTTCTTTCTCCCTTTCGTCGGTTCATCGTCCGTCGCTCACTCGTCCACTCACTCGCTCGACCGACCCTAGGTCTCACAAGCCGCCTTCGTATCCGCCGCCAAATCTATCAAGAGGCAGATTACACCCGCCGTACTTAGGAAATTTGAACAGTGGAGAGATGGGGTTGATGTGAAGGGGTTGTGATTCAGCGGTGGGATATGCTAAGAGGTTATAGTAAAGGTGGTTGGCTGGTGAATGAATTGTCCGTGATGGTGATGTGGCTGAGAAATTCCAAAATAAATGCATGCAGTCATGGAATTAGTTGTACGCGCGCGATGGAGCTCGACGACAGCAGAACGTACTGCTGGATTTTGAACAGTGGAGAGATAGGGAAGTTATGATTAAATGTATGGTGTCGGTCACCAGTGCTACTGGGATTATACTATAAGGTGCTAAGTAGTTGGTTGAATAAATAAAATGGTGGTGTGCTAATGAATGTCCGTGATTGCGATGATGTGGTTGCAAACTTCCAAACCAAAGTTCATGCATGCAGTCCAGGAATCAGTTATAGCGACTAAGTGTTCCGGTAAGGCTCGACGACGATCGGGAACGGTTTGATATGACTCGTAATCCCAGTCGTAAACTCCACTTTGGGACGCTCCGAAGCCTCAAGTTTGGGTAGTGAGATGGTGCATTGTGAGAGGATGTTGAACATCGCGAAGAGCATTGTCGTTTCTGCAAAGTGGGTACCTAATAATCAAATTGAATTGGAATGATGGTGAGTGAGTGTCCTGGTACATGTAAGATATGACGAGAAGACGAACCTGGACATGCCCGTTTACCAAACCCAAACGCCCATTGACGAGGGTCAGGTTGAACTTGTTCCGTCAAGGTCGACTGCGATCTTATGAACCGTTCCGGGGAGAATGTAAACGGATCAGGGTACATATCTGGGTCATGCATCACAGCCCTAAGGGAGAGAAATCAGACATTGACATGACGGATGGAGGATTTTCTGATATGCCACTTACCAGACATTCCCTATGACAGTCGCGTTTTGGGGTATGTGGTAATCCCCGTAGGTATCGTCCTCCGTTAGTCGATGAGGGAGAGCTAAAGTCACATGTACATGTACACATGGGTCAACGAACGGTTTAATTTGAAGAAGGACTAGGGTTTGACTGACCGAGGTTACCAACGGGCGCAAACCGCAACACCTCCTTCATGATCGCATTTAAGTATGGTAAACGAGAAATGTGGGTCAAGTCAACAACGGTGCTGTTGTTATCGTTATCTTGGAGTCGCGTATTGGGTGGCGTGTGAGGTGACTCGATGTTATCTGAGAGTGCCACCAACGCATCTCCAAAGGTTTCATGGATCTCGGATTGCGCTTTCTTTTGCACTTCGGGGTTAAGGGCCATGAGTAAGATGAAGGAGATTATAGCTGCAACGGTCTGATTTGATGATCGAGTAAGTGCTATGAGCGATTCGGGATCTCGGGGAAAACTTACCGTGTCTCCAGCACCAGCGTATAGGGCGCCTGCACACCACTTGATCACTTCCTCGTCCTCTGGACTACACCGGTTTTCGCCGTCTGGATGGAGAAGTTTCGATGTGAACGATTCAGTGTGGGTTCCGGCATCCTAAAAAGCCGAGGGACTTTAATGAGCGCGTACGTCGGATGGCAGTAAATGGTTTAATTGCCGCACCATTTGCTCCTTTAACCATTGGTGGGGTATCTCGGCAAGGTATCGTAATCTATCTCTCCAGGCCAGACCTTGTCTTTTCCACCCAGCTCCGGGAAACCACGATGGGATGAAACGAACTACACGGTGAATTAAGAGATGGAAATCGTGGGACGTGATCTTGGATACGCACTAATTGGATGATGATCTACTAGCCAGCGACCAGGCTGGGTGGCCCACCCTGATATGCTAGATGCTTCGTTCGCCACTTTGATGAAGGGGTCATCGTCCCGGATCGTGTATCCAAACGCGACCTTCATAATGACTGCCGCAGAATTTCTACCAAAAGATGATGCGTTAGCGCCAAAGCGGAACTTGGAATGCTGAGCCTAGGATTGTCGAAACCGTTCCTTACCTTTGTACGTGAGTGATAAAGTCATTCGGATTCTGGAGCAAACCCTGGGCCATCCGCCGGGATTCCCGTTGTATCAAGGGGAGATATCCTCGAATAGCTCGAATGCCTAGCCCAGTATGCAAAAGCTTGCGGTACTGCTTGTGACGGGCGTCAGAGGAGGATATATTAAAGATGGCTTTTCCTCGGTCGCAGATGACGTTGTACATCCAGGACATTGGTCGATCAGAATAGATGTCCGCTTTCCTTTCGAGTAGATCTGTAATGGACTGCGCAGTGTTGAGTACCACAATGTACCGATTGTACACTCGGAAAGATATGATGGCGGCTAAAACGCGGTCGGTCAGTATAGGGCTCAGGAACGCGAAAGGAACGGGTTTTTTTTACATTGGTAGTCTTGGCTCCACCTAGCGTATGTTTTCCACGGCTCCAAGGAGGGCATTTGTCGTTTTATTCCAAGAATAAAACCTCCACGGGGCCCTGGGGGCATCTCGCGAGTGTGCTGTTTCCATGAACGAATGGCAAAGAGCCAGACAGACACTAAAAGGATCCCTAAAATCACAGGGAGAATGAGAGGGTACATAGAAACGAAGGGAAGCTGAGATGTAAGAAAGCTTTCGTGCATTGAAACTGCGTTTATATACCATGTTTTCCGGGTATGATAAACCGCTCCTATGTAGGCGCACGGCAGAACCTGAAACTGGAGCTTTGGCCAGAGGTACCCGTACATCCAAACAACACACGCTGGAGGGATCGCCGGATGGGTAGGTCTGAAGACGCTCTCATTACCGGTCACACCAAAGCAATGCTTTCCAGCCGATTGATGTTGGTGATGCGGGAGATAAGCCGTGAGCAAATTGGCCGGTTCTAACGGCGAAGTATGAGGCGCGTCTCTAGCAAATGGAGCTATACACCCAAGTGTGGCTTTTGACGCGAATGGAGTGAGATGGTGACTCACTGTTATCGAAGGTATGATGTGTCAGGTCTCGCAACGGAACAAGGTCTCGGGTTCAACGATCTCCAGAAGACAGGCGATTTATCAACGAGGTCTCAATGGTTTACAAGATTCTTGAAAGCCCCCGAGTGACAATGCTCCTACCTTCAAACGTTGGTATCGAGGGGGATTGGCGGGTTCGGTAGTCGGTACGAAACTGACGGTGACGTCCACACTGGATCGAGAGCGCGTTTGACAACCTCCTTCGAGAACAAAGTGTTTCTGGGTCCTCGGGGATACTTTTCATTATCGCACTCGCCGTCACAAACGAGCTTTCCTGTCCGTTTGGTAGATGACACGCTCGAACGATCAAACTTCCGACCCCAGCCCGGATCAGATCCAATATTGTTCCAGGTGTCGAAAATATGTGTTGTTCACTTGTGACTTGTCTCGGAAGCTTCGCCCGGTACGTGGCCCGAACTTGGTTGAGAGAGGTAGACAGGACTAAATCATTGTCAGAAGCTCTACCTTACATGAGCAGAATGAAAACGTCGAATGACTGAAAGAAGTCAGACAGCCGTTGTGTTCGGAGATCGCTGACGAATGTTACTGACTTTGTTGAATTCCTCATGTGTTAGAGATGTGTCATTTTAGGAAAGGCTACGACTAAATCCGTCTGATGCTTCGGCACGGTAAGCCTCGCCGATTTCGATATCAATAAACAAATCCAATCACCGAGCTCGCCGGTACCGTATCACAAACGCATCAACAGGAACGGGCTTCAGCACAAACTACAAGAAGAGGAAGATTGCAATCATGGTTACTAAGGTGGGCCATGATCTCATGATTCGTGCTTCGGGACGCACAGGATAAATTGAGAGCCTTCTATGTATCTCGTCTTGCATCTCGGGAAGGACTGTTACCCCTTGGTGGGGACGCATGCACATGTAGGGCACGGTCCATTACCAGTAGGTTGGAGGTACGTGGTGATTGACCCGGGCCCGCAGCTAGAGCAAGGGGTGGGCAAACACCACGTCGTGACTGTCGTTGACTTTGTTGTGGCTGTAGTCGAAGGTTGAATCGGAACACACTGACAAGTTGAACACGTCCCGCTGGGAGAGGGATATGGAATCAGTGTGACGGAGTACCCCGGTACGCACGTCGGGCACGGAATTGGTGGGCAGGGGGTAGGTATGTTCGTGTTAGTCGTGCTACTGACAGCCGGAGTGCATTTGCATGTTGAACACGTTCCTGTAGGGGCCGGGACAAGCGTCACCGTATAGCCAGGTACACATGTCGGACATGGCTGCAAAGGACACGCCGTCGGCGTATTTGTGTTGGTCGTGCTCGTGACAGGGGCGCATGTGCATGTCGGACAAGGTCCAGCAGTAGCCGAGAGATAGGTGTTCGTGTATCCGGGGAGACAAGTTGGACACGGGAACGGGCTACACGCAATCGGAGGAGGGGTTGAGGTAGGAGCGCAGCCACATGTTGAGCACGGCGCACTAGGAGGGTCGCGATATGTGGTGGCCGTGTACCCAGGGAGGCACGTAGGACAAGGGAGGGGTGGACAAGTTGCCGTGCACATGCATGAGGCACACTGAGTCCCTGAGCTTGTGACGACCAATGTAGAGCCCACTGGGCAACGAGTCGTTGGGCAGGAAAACGTGCTTGGACAGCTTGTAGTGGTAATAGAGGGCGTTGTTGCAGTAGGTGTGGGTGTGACGGTACCGACTGCTCGACACTCACTTCGATCTAAGGTTCAATTTAGTAGATAATTTATGTCGTGTGGATGACTTTACGCACAGGGCGTGATGAAAACACATTTAATTGAGATTTCAGGCACGCTGGAGAGATGATCAATCATAAATTTCTCGAATTCTTTGATGGTTTCGAGTTACCTAGCGCATTCTGTTGGACCGAAATACGTCAGTCCACCACCTGTATGAAGGAACGATGTTAAGACACACAGGCATTTTAAGTAGTTAGGGACAATATGGACTTACATTGACCGCCAAGTGGCACCAGCCATGGTTCTGCGTTCAAATGCACGGCAGACTCTGGTACACGATCATCATGATGTTTCCCCGATTCAACCCTCCGCGTAGCAAAAGCATCCGTGGCAAGGGGATTTCCTGGGCGATTATTCGGCGCTGCACGATGGTAATCGTGAGCACCGTGCTTCCCATCGACCGCGGGCCAGGACACGTGGGGTGTCGGAATATGGGAAGCTACAAGCCCGAGCGGTAGGGGTTTGACCTGGGTCGGGATGCAGGCGCAGTCCGGACATGTGCTGGTCCCTGTGGCAGTCAACACATTCGTCGATCCGAGGGGACATTCAATGCAGAGGGGAATCGGACATCCTGTCCAGGGTGGTATCGATGCTGAGCTGGTACTGTTGCCTTCAGGTTGAATGTAGCTAGCAGTGACCACTTCCCAGGTGAGGATTGAAGTCGCAATGAGAGTAACGGCGCGTTCCCAGAGCACCATTTTGTCGATGGGCCACTCTCATGTCGTCTGAGGTTTAAGTACAGAGGCAGTGGGAAACTCCGAGTCAGTGAGAAGTTTGCAATCTGCCAATTTCAAAAGCGCATTGATTTTCACTGTTTCGAAGCAGGCCTATACAAATGGCCTGGACGTTTTAAGCTCGGCGAAGAAAGCCCGACAATGCCTCCTGACGCTGATGTTTATCAGGTTCATGGTTCCCTGTCAAGTTGAGAGTGATCAAGGTCCTCGTCTGCTCGTTCTATTCTTTGTAGACGGATGAAGTTGAAGGTTGAGAGTCATCGAGGTCCCTAAACGGATCGGCAAAGCGGCGTTAGATGATTGCCAATATTGCTTGGACGGAAGAGGACTAAACTTCATGGCGGTGCCATTATGCACAACAGCTGAGGCAACTTGTAGAGCCGTCATAGGAGAGACAAAAATGTGGTGGTGCAATCGAGTGGCCTATGAACATCCCGGACTGGAAAAAGAGCCGCGACGCCAGCAGGATTTGAACCTGCGCCCTCAAAGAGGAACAGATGACAGCTCCCAATAATTGTCGGGGTCGTTCTAATCTGTCGCCGTAACCACTTGGCTATAGCGCCGATAGGATGCTTTCGTCACAGCTGACAGTAGGAGCAATAGAATGAATTTGAGAAGATGAA
This sequence comes from Candolleomyces efflorescens, assembly GCA_027579765.1. Taxonomy (NCBI): domain Eukaryota; kingdom Fungi; phylum Basidiomycota; class Agaricomycetes; order Agaricales; family Psathyrellaceae; genus Candolleomyces; species Candolleomyces efflorescens. The sequence goes on along the minus strand of JAMZDL010000015.1, from coordinate 128,632 downwards.
GAAACCTCTAAGTTCAACTTCGAAAATAGGCTAGGGTGAAGAAGGACCAGATAACAAGCAAAGCCCCACCCAATCCGAAGGCTACAGCGATCGCACCGACCCCACTTAGAAAGATCATATAGCTAAGCATAAACACACTTCCAATTTGTTGGGTCCATAGATTCTTCAACCCGTAGAGCCACATCGATGACCATGTGAACGCCATGATGGATGCGACGCCGTGCGCAAGCAGGTATATCACAGCGATTGCAGCACCCCGTGCTAGAGAACGTGTTTCAGCACCATACCAGTCATAGAGATTGCCCCATGAGCGTACCAACAGTGAAAGCCCACCGTACCCCTGTCGAAGGATTGTCCAAATTCCGTTGAATGGGGGTGATGAGCTGCGTAGTCCAACTACCGATATAGTTTACCAGGATCGCGTCGTCATCATCGGCTGCGTCAGTACCCAGCGCAATTGGGAGTACACGGGCTAACAAAAGACCGAAAGGTCGCCAGATAAAACGAATGCCTTTCAGAATGGCGGGCCCGACCACGTTCGCCCACGAATAGAGAATCAAGCATATCATCAAAATCCCTCCTCCAACGCCAAAAACTGTGCACAAAAGTATGCCCATCACGAAGTACGTGAAGTTGAAGACACCTTGGAAAAACAGGTCGAATGATGGCACAGATGGGCTGCCTGGTTCGTTTGGGCTTGGACCCCAACCTGACTTCCAAACAGTGGCGACAGTAGCCCCAGAGGTTGAGATCCACAGTCCGCTCACGCCCAGTCCGATTAAATGTATGAAGGTAAACCCGATTCCTACCCCACCATAGATAACTAGTAGGACACACGGCGTAAGCTCAATATTTCCCCTGATTCTGCTTGTATCAAGGTCGCACCTTGCGACGAATAGTCTGTCGTGAAGAGCCATGGCAGGACTTCGTTTGCGCTGTTTTCGTACAGGCCCAATGAGTACAGTCTAGATATGATTAAGAGCTGTGTGTCAGCGAAGCCTAGTAAGGAGGATTTAAAGGGTTACACACATCACAGTGACCACGACCCCATAGGCCCATTCAACAGTTGTAGGTGTCGTTTGTTGTCCATGGTACGACAGTAGAGCTTTGGCCATTCCAAACGAAATCGCTGCCGCTGTGACGATCATGCGGTATGCTGTCACCGGCGGATGTTTAGGTTTGATCAACACGTCCAAGCCTCGTTCTTCCGTGTCATAATGAGGAACGGTGATACCAAAGCGTCGGACGAGCGCTCGAACACCATCCATCATGTCTGCTCTGAAGAACCAGTAGGGTTTAGCTGAATCTTTGATTTCATACTGGGTGAAGGAGAAGGCCCTGTCAAGTCAGGTCAATGTCCGTTGTGCAATACGAATGGTCAGGACAACCTCAAAATATGGACTTACAGAAGCAGGATAACGACCCCACTGACCCACTCAATGGTCACCGAAACAGCAGAGTCAGATGCCTTTACAGCCTTGGCAATCCCGAGACCGATAGTCACAGCGACGAACGTCAGTCTATAAGCAGTGACCTTAGGGTGCCATGAGCTCGAGTCTCTCGAGTTCTCTGCGAGCACGACGTCCAAGGGAAGACGAGTTGCGGGAAGCCGGGGTACTAGGTTGTCGAGCTCGATAGTATCGATTGAGACCTGCGAGAGCGGCACAGCTGTTGCTGGGTGGTCCTGAGTTTCTGTGAGCAGAAGAATATGGGACATTGGTTATCATGGTGTCAGCGACGCAAAGTCCGACTTGAAAAGGGAGAGTAAAAGCAACCGACCAAAGATTTGCTGTAGAGTGGAACAGAAACTACACCGCGTTCGTTGTCAGGCATCTTATCTTATCGCGCTAACTTATGAATGATGGTGTCAATCGACCTGGTGGTGCCTTGTCCCCTCCAACCGCTTTCTCTCTCCAACCACTGGCACCTGTCATACGACCTCAGCAACTAGTCATCACAAGTGCACACTCCAAAAAGGGAGGTGCACGCGAGAGCGACTGGACAGTCGAAACGCCAACTGGCTGCTTACCTATTAATAGTAAGTACGTACCGGTTACAGCCTCGTCACGATGTCGCACACCACTTGTCAGCTCTTTGATCATTGTCAATCGCAACGCAGATGTCGTTGCGCAGTGGAGCTTGTTTCATAAAGTTGAGCTCTCTTTCAACCTAAAGCGCTGATATGGATGTCGAACACCCATGCTTGTTTGCGTGCTCACGGAAGATTTTCAGAGATGTGGATCCCCTCGACCAAATTCAATGGCAGCCGACCCCATTCCTGACGGATTTATGGCCTAGCCGTCTGCTGATGTTTTCTCGATCGGTTTGCCTGATTCTCTTGAGAATGTTACCGGAAAGGGCCACCCTTTTCAGCCTGAGTCTGCGCATCCACACTTATTGACTTCGTTCGTCAAACTTGGGGAGTTACTTCCCGAAGCATGTTTATGTTCCTATCCTTCTAGTTGGTTGTGAGACATAGAATGATTTTGGGAGCTCAGATTTAGCGAAAATATGTTAATAGACCGAAGAACGAGCAGACGACAGCGAAAGTCCCAACTAGTCCGATGAACGAAGCGATTGAAGCGCCCACGGACCAGACAAGGGTAAGGCCAAGCATAAACCAACCTCCCATTGGTCCGCTCCAACGACTTTTCAACCCGTAGATCCACAGTGACGTCCATCCGAATACGAGAATCAATGCGACGGCGTGCACAAGAACATATAAAATGGCCATTACAATACGCGCTGCTAGAGGACGCGATTCAGCATCACACCGGTCATAGTTAGAGGTTTGTCTCATGGACATACCGATGCTGAAGGCCCACTGTAGTGGTGTTGAAGGATGGTCCAGAATTTGTCGAATACGACGTTTTAGCTGCGAAGTCCACCTTCCTATAAAGTCGGCAAGGGTTTCGTCGTCATTCTTATCCATCTCAGCATCCAAGTCGATGGAGAGGACGCGTCCAACCAAACGCCCAAATGGTCGCCAGGCAAAGCGTATGCCTTTCAGAAAGGCGGAACCAGCAACGTTCACCCACGAATATAGGATCAGATACATCACGAAGATGCCCCCTCCAATGAATAAAAAAATGGCTATGACGACCCACAAAAGTGTGAGGACACGCTGGAAAAACAGGTCGAACGCTGTCATTGATAGCCTGTCTGTTGAATTTGGGTTCCAACCTGACTTGAAGCTAGCGGGGAGACTAGAGCCCCAGGCGTAGATCCACCATCCGGCCCCAGAAAGTCCAACCAAATGGATTGCGGTAAAGCCAATCGCTAAGCCCCCGGTAGTAACTAGGAAGAAGCGTGTTAGCTCAGTCTTTCCGATCCTGCTTCTTTCCGGTCATACTTTGTAACGAATAGTCTGTCGTGAAGAGCCATGGCAGAACTTCATTGGCACTGGTTTCGTACAGCCCCAATGAGTACAGTCTAAGATTGATGAATGGCTTTGTATCAGCACAGCCAAGAAAACACTTGGAGGACCACTCACATAACAGTGACCACAACTCCATAAGCCCACTCAACCGTCGTAGGTGTTGTTGGTTGTCCACGGTAGGACAACATAGCTTTAGCCGTACCAAACCAAATCGCTGCTGCCGTGACGATGATGCGGTATGCTGTCACCGGTGGATGCTTAGGTTTGATTAACACATCCAAGCTTCTTTCTTCCGTGTCATAGTGAGGGATGCTGATGTTGAAGCGTTGGAAGAGCGCTCGCACACCGTCCATCATGTCTGCTCTGAAGAACCAGTAGGGCTTGGCTGTATCTTTGATCTCGTATTGGGTAAAAAAGAAGGCCCTGTCAACTCAGGTCATTGTCCGTGCATTGCGCATCTCAAACGGATAGGACGATTCAGCAGACATATGGACTTACAGAAGCAGGATCACAATTCCGCTGACCCATTCGATGGTCACCGAAACAGCAGAGTCAGATGCCTTTACGGCCTTGCCAGTCCCGAGCGCGATAGTCACCGCGATGAAGGTCATTCTATAAGCAGTGACCCTTGGGTGCCATGAGCTCGAGTTCCCTGCAAGTGCGACGCCCAAGCGAAAACTAGTTCGTGAGGGAGCTGGTCGTCGAGGTAGGTGGTCGAGCTCTATATCATCGATCGACACGTCTGGGAGCAACCCAGCTGTTGCTGGGATGTCTTGGCTTTGTGCAAGTAGAGGAATTTGGGACATAGGTCAACATGCCGTGGTCGACGTCGAGCTAGAGTTGAAAAGGGAGAGTGATTGCAAACGGCAACCAACCAAGAAGGATACAATTTGAATGGTTCGTTGTCAGGCATCTTTAATTATCTTATCTCTTGACTGATTGTTAGCCAATTCATCCGAAGCAAACATTCGTCTCCAACCGCACGTTGCCTCTCCCCTCTCCAACTATCACCATCGGTGCCCGTCACGCTAGCTCAGCGATCAGGCATCGCACCTTCCTAACGAGGAGGCACGAGAGTTGAAGGAAAGTTGCGACTAGCTCAGCTCCTGACGACCACACCATTTCAACCTTGTCCCCGCTCCGCACACCACTTGTCATCTAGTTGATGATTGTCATTTGTCAACGCTTGTTTCATTCAAGCAAACTCTCTTTCCTGACTACCTATCGCCAGGAACGCTCTCTACCGTCAGGATACCCCGAACAATTCAATGAGGCTTGTCCGTCTTTGGGGATGGTGCTATGTGAAAGGTACGGCAACACACTAAGGCGCCGATCTAAGTTCCCTTGCTTGGCATACGAGAAAGTGGACATTCTTTGACATGGCTGCGTTCCTTGACTCACCTGATCCTTTTGCTGAGAGTGGGACCCAAAAGGCGCCTCTCTGATCAGCTTGACCCTGCCCATTCACAATCCACAGTCACTGACCTTGTCGAACTTGGACAGCTGTCCCTCAAAGCACGTTTGGCTTGGGGAGATGTCACGATCCTCAGTCTGGTTAGTTGTGAGAGGTAAAACCAAACTCAACAAAAGTAGGCTAGAGAGAAGAAAGACCAGACGACAGTTAAAGTTCCAACTAGTCCAATGACCACAGCAACTGAAGCGCCCCCGGACCAGACGAGCGCGAAGCAGAGCATAAACCAACTTTCCATTCGTTGGCTCCAGAGACTCTTCAGCCCGTAGAACCACATTGATGTCCATCCGAATGCGATGATGAATGCGACTCCGTGCACAAGCACGTATAAAACAGCCATTGCAACACCCGTTGCTAGAGGACGCGACTTGGCATCAGACCGATCATGGTGGAAAGTTTGTCCAACGGACATACCGATGGTGAAGGCCCACTGCAGTCCCGTCGAAGGATTGTCCAAAATTCGTTGAATGCGGCGTGTGAGCCGCGAAGTCCAACTTCCTGTATAGTTCACGAGGGTCTCGTCGTCATCATCGTCGACGTCGGCATCCAAGTCGATGGAGAGGAGACGTGCTAGAAGACGCCTAAATGGTCGCCAGGCAAAACGAATGCCTTTCAGAATGGCGGGCCCAGCCATGTTCACCCACGAATATAGGATCAAGCACATCACAAAGATACCCCCTCCAATGCCCATAACTATAGCCATGACGACCCACATGAGGGTGAAGACGCGCTGGAAAAACAGGTCGAATGCTGTGACCGGTGGGCTGCCTGCTTCGGTCGATGGACCCCATCCTGACTTTATAACAGCGGCGACACCAAAGCCCCAAGCGGACGTCCACCATCCGACCCCAGCGAGTCCAATCAAATGGACCACGGTGAAGCCAATTGCTAAGCCCCCGGTAGCCACTAGAACGGCGGCGTATCATGTATGTTAGGTCAGTAAGTTGTTCCGATCCTGTTTCTTTCCAGTCGCACCTTGCAATGAATAGTCGGTTGTGAAGAGCCATGGCAGAACTTCGTTTGCACTGGTTTCGTACAGTCCTAATGAGTACAGTCTAAAAATTTGGGAATGCATTTGTATCAGTGCAGCCAAGCAAGGACTTGGAGGAATAATCACATCACAGTGACCACGACTCCATAAGCCCATTCAACCGTCGTAGGCGCCGTTGGTTGTCCACGATAGGACAACATAGCTTTCGCCATTCCAAACGAAATCGCTGCTGCCGTGACAATGATGCGGTATCCTGTCACCGGTGGATGCTTAGGTTTGATTAACACCTCCAAGCTTCGTTCTTCCGTGTCATAGTGAGGGATGTTGATTTCAAAGCGTTGGAAGAGCGCTCGAACGCCATCCATCATGTCTGCTTTGAAGAACCAGTAGGGTTTGGCTGTATCTTTGATTTCGTATTGGGTAAAGAAGAAGGCCCTGTCAATTTACATCAGTGTCCGTACGTTGCGCAATAGGAATGGTCAGGGCGAGAACATCTGGACCTACAGAAGCAAGATGACGATCCCACTGACCCACTCAATCGTCACCGAAACAGCAGAGTCAGAGGCCTTTACGGCCTTGGCAGTCCCCAGCGCGATCGTCACAGCGACGAAAGTCAATCTATAGGCAGTGACCTTCGGGTGCCACGAGCTCGAGTCTCTTGAATTTCGCGCAAGTGCGACGCCTAAGCCTGAGGGAACACCAGTTGAGGGTGATGGCGGTCGAGGTAGGTGGTCGAGCTCTATATTATCGATCAACACCTCTGGGAGTGGCCCAGCAGCCGCTCGGATGTCTTGGCTTTGTGCAACTAGAGGGATTCGGGACATAGGTCAACATGCTGTGGTCAATGTCCAGCTGGATTGAAATGGGAGAGTAATAGCAACCGGCGAAGTTGCTGTAAAGGATCTGGTTCGTTGTCATCCATCTTATCTTATCTCTCGACTGATTGTCGATCAATTCATCAATTCAACCAAATGAACCATTCGTCTCCAACCGTGTTGCCTCTGCTCTCCAATTACCACCATTGGCGCCCTTAGTACCAGCTCAGCTGTCAGGCATCGCGCCTTTCTACCAAGGAGGCACGAGCGTTGAAGGACAGTTGCGACTATCTCAGCTCCTGACCGACACCAGTTACAGCTTGTCCCCGCTCCGCAGACCACTTGTCATCTCGTTGATGATTGTCAATGGATGCTGTTGCGCAGGCACCCCTGTTTCGCACAAACAAGCCTCTTTCCTTACTACCTATCACTCGGAAAGCTCTGCACCGTCATGATACCCCATGCGATTCAACGAGGCTTGTCCGTCTTCGGGGATGGTGCTACGGGGAAGGTACGCACTCACGCTCACACGGCAACACACTGAGGCGCTGATACCAATCTCAGACATCCATGCTTGTTTATTATGCTCGAGGGATATTTCCAGAGGTATGGATCTCATCTGGTCAATTGGCAGGCGCGCAGCCGACAACGTTCCCGTTCCTGGCAGATTTATATTCCAGTCGTCTGCGATCAATACGTTGTAGATGTTGATCTGGACGACGAAAGTGGGAAAGCGTCCCTCACTGTTCAGTTCACCTTGTATGACACTCCAGGCCAAGAGGATTACCCCCGCCTTGTTCCCCTGGCGTACGAGAAAGCGGACATCCTTTTGATATGTTTCTCGATCGACTCACCTGATGCTCTCGAGAATGTCACCGAAAAGGTGCACCTTTCCTTGGTCACCTTGAGTCTGCGCATCCACAGTGATTGACGTTGTCAAATTTGACAGTGGTTTCCCGAAGCACGTTTTGCCCGCCGAGATGTACCTGTCCTTCTCGTTGGTTGCAAGAAAGACCTTCGGTCGGACCCTGAACTTGCCAAGCCAAAGTACAGTTGGCAGAGAATCATGGCTCCAGAGGAGGTGGGTCTCTCCGATTGTCGAGCGCCGAGTCGGACTATATTCAAGCTTCATCAACCCTAGGGGGATGCGGTAGCCAAACAAATTGGAGCGGTGGGATATCTCGAATGCTCAGCTAAAACTGGAGAAGGGATCTTCGAGGTATTTCAGCTCGCAGGGAAGACCGTGGCAGCCCTACAGAGGAAGAAAAACTGCAATAAGAAGGGATGTATCGTATTTTGATTGCTACCTCTTCCCAACTTGCCTGGTTGGCTCCCCGCGGTCGGCTGCTGGTGACGATAAGACGATCCTGTTTTGTTCATATAGATGCAGAGTCCAGTGAGTACAATTCACTCTCTGCGCAGTCTCCGCAATCTTATGTCTATTTCGGCGCAGCAGCAATAGAGAGTACCTTATATGGCACAACGTTACGCCAAGCCAACATTTTCTGAAGGGTTTGACTCTCCCGCACGCAGCACCGCATCCTGATCAGGCTAATGTACGAACCCTGTCATTTTTCCGATGACTATGGACCGTGCGCGGTATAAGAGCCACCATGACGTGACGCATTTATCCACCTTCCTTGACTTCTGACTCCATGAACTCATTCAGCGTGTTAACCCAGCCAGTCGGTATTATTGGAACTGGCGTTGCGGGACTCATCAATGCACACGTACTACTGCAAGATGGGTTTTCAGACGTCACTCTCCTTACTAGAGACCGTTCTGTTGGTGGGACGTGGGCCAGAGAGCGGATATACCCCGGCCTGCACATCAATAAGTCAGTATTTCGTTCGGTTCTTCTCATGATTACGATATAAACACCTTACTCGGTTTCAGTGTCCACGGAGAATACAAGTTCTCCCAGCTTGACATGCCTCCTCCCGAGAGGTCTGAATCCACGGGCGGAAGATTGACCGGAACGACAATGCGAGATTACATGGAGGACTTTACGAAGACATTCCTCGATAGCAAGGCAAAGTTCCGCTTTCAAACAGAAGTTTTGAAGATCCAAAGGGTGAAGGCTCCAGAAAACGGCGAGCCATCGATCTGGAACGTAGAGGTGAAAGACCTTGAGTCCGGTTCCACCGAGACACTCACGTTTGGACGCATCATTCTCGCTACTGGGGTACGTTTTCGCAATTTACGTCCCGTTACTGTGCTTAAGCGAACCCGTGGCGCTGAAGGGATGCAGTAATCCCAAAATCCCGATGGAACTCGCTCCAGAGACAGCTCAGAAAGCAGGATACCGTGGATTGGTATTTCATACGTCGAAGTTTGCTCAGCATCTCGATCAGATTTTGGAGGCAATTCCCCCCTCTGGTAAAGACGATAAACTGGATGGGGACGAAGACATGGTGGTCGTCGTCGGATGTGGCAAATCTGCGCAGGAGTGGGTGCTCTGTTCCGTCACATCTCTACGAATGAAGCTTACATATCAGCTATCTCAGTGTTTGTGCCAAGTTGGCGAACGAGGGACGCAAAGTCACTGTCGTATTCGATAGAGCCGACATGTTTCTAGCTTCCCCTGAGCCCGCTCCTGACTTTATCCGGAAAAGCAGGTCAGTCACTTCGGCCAGAGAATCGTCACTTCATTGGGCTTATTCCATGATACCAGATTCATTAGCCTGTTTGTACCACATCGTGTGTTGAAGTCGCGTATGGAGTGAGTCCAGGCGCAGTTTCCATTGCTATAACAGGTGCTGATGCACCCCGGCATGGTGGTAGGAAATTCCTACACAAGACTTGGCTCGGCGGCAAATTAGCCCATTTCTTCTTGAACTCGCTACAGAAATCTTCGGTAAGCTCCTCTCCAATGATGAATAACTTCGTGCTCATTTTGGATTTCAACTAGTTCAACGCCTATAGCATTCCTCCGGACTCTCCATTTCGCCGCACTGATCCTTTGTTCTGGGGGGTCCGTTTGAGCGACGACGGTCTTGTCCGAAACGACAGCTTCTATGGTCTCGTAAACGCTGGAGCTATTAAAATTGTGGCTCCTCACCGCGTCACTGGATACTCGAACGACGGGAAAGGTGTCCTTCTCAATGATGGCTCAACTCTGCCCGCCAAAGTCGTTGTCCTGGCCACCGGATATCAATCTTCCTGGTCGGGAATCTTCTCTCGTGAGTGAAACCTCCCTGCCCAAAGAGTGCTCGATATTGAGAATTCAATATAGAAGAGACTGTCGACGAGATAGGGTTCGGAAAGCACGCTCCTACCATTCCCATCGTCGATACTTGGAAGTATGCCTCAATGAAGAATGCACCTCAGCTACATCCGGACAACGAGAAATGGGCTACCTCGATCTATAGAGGGATCGTGCCTGCGAAGAACATTGTACATCGAGATTTCGCAATTGCAGGAGCTTTGGTCAGTGTTATTTCCATTGACGTTACCTGCTGCTATCCGGGAACCTATCTGACGACGAATATCGCAGTTCACAGCTAACCCAGGGTATTCGTTTGAAGTCGCAGCGCACTGGATCTCTTCATACTTCCAAGGCGACCGGATGAAGATACCGGTTACCAAGGAGGAAGCGCTGCTCGCTGCCGAGAAGGAGTCAGTCTGGATGAAGATTCGCTTCCCCAATATGCTTTCGTGGGTAAACGACAGTTATAGCACCAGTTTGGATTTCTGGACGTGAGTTGTATGTTTTTCAATCGGTAATGCTCCGATCTGATTCTATTTCTGAAGGTGGCCGCAGGCAGCAGATGATCTCTTGGAGGACATGTATCTTCCGAGCGTGCGTAGTGGAGGGAATTGGTTGACTTGGTTGTTCAAGCCAATCGATACGAAGGAGCTCACCACGCTAACTGAAGAGCGTCGGCAGCTACGATCGAAAACTCCAGTAGTACCATTGTAAGAGTACGACTTGACACAGATTCCTCGTCACAGAGGATATAGGGACGTGAGGGGTAGTAGCTTTGACGATGGGGATAGATGCGGTGAGAGTCGCCTGCAGTAGAATTATTTTTGATTAGGGAGACCTGTATTGAACACACTCAGCCGCACTTCAGAACCGACAGGAATGAAAGTACCAAATCAATCTAAACGCCCTTGTAGCAAGTCCTCCCATGATTTGGAGAGGTGAAATATCTTCGGGAGGGAGCTCCAGATCCTGATCTGGTTCCTCTCGTACTCCGTCGCGTACCGGCTGGTACAATCGCGACAATGAACCACATTAGACTCCTTCTCGAATTCCAGTCTCTCAAACACAAAGACCCGTTTCGAGCGTTTGAGCTTCGTGCCGAGGGACGGACGTTTATTACACAAGGGACGCACCCAGCCCTCTTCCGTGCGAACGAGTTTCGTGCAGTCACCTGAAGGGGGAAAGTGGCACCTCAGCGCGTCTTCTTGCTCCATACGTAGCTCTGCGATTCCCATAGCACATCTGGTTTTGTCTTTCCACGACAGCCCCGGAAGGTCGTAAATCTCCTCCGGTGAATGAAAAGCGATAATCTGGTAGAATAGAGCCGGAAAGAACTCCGCGAGGTCGAAGTTATCAGCGAGTTTGAGGGCGGTCAGGATAATAGTGGACCGCTTTTCTGGTTCCGGGGCGAAACTTTGCAATTTTTCAAGCCTGTTCATCAGGTCTGGAAGCATGACAGGGGCGACACGGCGCAGAGCCTCGGTGCACCCACTAAGCACTGACTCAAAGTCGTATTTTCGTGCGATGGGCATCATGATTGAGAGTAGACGCAGGTACGCCTCTTCGCCGTCTTCTGCCATGAGATTGGGAAGATATTTGTCGAAGAATCTAAGATTGTCGATCGGGTATGTCAACACGAGTACGCCACCGAGCATCATAACGTCTACCTGTTGTCATATATGGCCTTCAGTACGCCCGCGACGGCTGGAACGTTGTCCTGCACTAAGGAAACGACGGGTACTGGAGTAGTAGCTTGAGGGTCGCAGTGTCCCGCCGCAGGGCTGGCGGGGACAGCCAGATCATTGACACCGGGACTATCCGGAAGAGATAGCATGTCTTTGAAGACGCTTGAGTGCTGACATAGAATGCTTTTATGCACCTTGAAAGCTGTGGACTCTTCGGCTAGGAGAATGATAGAGCCGTCTTCGTAGCAAAAGTCTGGATGGTAAGGCCACTTGGTAGTATGGTCATTTAGTTCGACAGCCATCTGAGCCTGGGGGGAAGCTTGGGTCTCATTGGTCAAGGTCGAGGGTCTCATCCCTAGAACAAGTAGACGTACTACGAGAATTAAGGGGTGGCGGCGAGCGTTGCGTTGATAACAACGCCCGAGACCTGTGACGACACGACACTGGGGAAGTCGACGGCTTTCAATTGAAATATGAGCAAACAGAGCGCTCGCAGTTCCGTCAGATTGCCAACTCAAACTACCACCACTTCGCAAGACCAGCATTCAGTTCGCTTTGGAGGCCAAACTATTTATCTACTCAAACACAGGAACGTCCACTTGAGACGCAGACCAGATATCGTGTAAAATACAAGCAAAGGTGAAAAAACCCATCCCTGAAGCAATCACCGCAACACTTGTCCCAATACCTTTCTGGTTAGTGTAAATCAGAACAACGAGCCCAGGATAGAATAAGATAAGCGATGTATAGATGGAAATTGTAGAGGCTATCATCAAGAATTCAAACTTCTTTTTAAAAGACTTTTGCGCTCTGGTACACCGCTGAAGAATATCATCCAAAGGAGTGGACTCTTCGCCGTCTTCCACTGTGCTGTATCGGTTCAAACCAGTGGTGCGCGTGCGTGAATCAGGCGCATCTGAGCCAAGACGGGGCCCATTGGTGATGGCACTGAATAGCAGCTGTATCTCCTCCTTGTCGACGACGCGCCGTCCCATCGCTTTAGCGAGGATGACAAAGAGCGCTCCTGCGAGGGACAGGCTGAGACTTGCGAACCACAGACCATTGACCCATACTGAAACTGGAGTTACTTTGAAAGGGTCGTCGCTCTTTCGTAACTCTTGAAGAATTTGGTCGAGAAGGTCCTCTTGCAGGCCTTTACGCACTTCGATCAGAAATGCGGCAAGGATGGCGGAAAATAGACCCGCCTACATGGTCGAAGTCAGCGGTTTGTGTCATTTGTGAGGTAGATGCAGGGAGGGGGCATCCAGTGACCTAAGTACTTACGAACACTAGGAGAGCATCAAGGAAAGGGGACTCCCTTGCAAACACGCGGTGGTTTCTGAGCAGGATCTCTTTGACTGCTGAGATACTTTCCAAGGAATGCTCTTTCTCGCGATGCTCTTTCTCGCGGGTTGCATTGACAGGCGTGTCGGACATCGTGTAGAGACGGGCAGAAGGGAAGCTCAGTCACATCAAGTATAAATGTATTTTTGCAGATTAAATACAACGTGCTGGGTAGGATCAGAGAAGAGGACGCCTCAATCGACAAAGGCCTGGTGTCAATGAGCCCATCACATTAAGCGTTCCTATCGATGGTTCTGCGCGCTCCTCAAGGACAGCCTCATGGCCATATAATTTGGACTGATATGGAATTCTCTCGCCGTGCCTTGACGGAAAGCCGACCTCACTGGCAGAGTGAGTCACCACTGCCATCACAATCACACCAGATGTCGTTTCACAATTGAATTGTCCCGATAATGACTCGGGCAACTGCTTTCCACCAACAACGTTCGACGCAGCCAAACGCTTGAGCATAATGCCCATTGCCCACTCTAGCCTCGAGGCCTAACGATGCTAACATAGACTGGGCCCTCCCGCTGAGCTCTTGGAAAGCTAATTTGAACAATGTCGACTGCATCGTCTCAACTCCTTCTGATCGTCGACGACCAAGACCCAGCCTTTACATACCAAGGCCGCTGGACCACAGACTGGGGACGCTGGTATCAGTCTACCTCCTTCTATGGCTTTGGTAATTTTTCCTTCTCATTTAACGGTCAGAAGCTTTCCTTGATTATCCCCGTCCAGAATCTTACGCCGCTTTTCTCTTTATGTTCGACAATAAAGGTTCCTCTGTATCATTCGTTGGGAACACCCCGCCTCGGAGCGAGTACAATGCTACCACCGGAGCGCCTCCAACACATACAGTCACGATAGACGACGAGATTTCCTACAACACTACTTTCCCAGTGGGCGACGAATCCGATTCCAAAGTCGACCAGGCATATCAGTGGTGGTACACCTCGCCGTTCCTCAATAGCACAGATCCCTCGCGGTTTGATCACCGCATCACCATAGCCGACACACACGATGTTGCAGTGGATTTTGCCATTATCACAGTAACCGATCCTGACACGCCTCTCAACCTCGACTTGGATCCTAGTGGTATTGGTGGGAGGACAAGGCAAGTCCTCGTGGATGACCAAGATCCTGATATCCACTATGAAGGGGACTGGGTTAGCACCGCAAACTCGAGATACATAAAATTCGGGATTCCAGGCGGTTATCCAATCGCAAACTCGACGCATCAGAGCCGGAAGGACGGGGATTGTCTGGAATTTCGGTTTTATGGTAAGCCTCTCCCGCTTCTCCTACGTAAGACGAAATTCTTACCGTCGGTGGTTGATTCTACAGGGTCCTCAATCGATGTCTACGCCATCTGGTTCCCCCCTTCTTCTTTGGCTACGTCGTCGGATTTGGTATCCCAGCACCTCTACATCACCCTGGACGGCAAACCCCAAATCCCTGCTATCCAAGGCCGGCCGTTGAGCGACCGCTCCAACAACGTTCTCATTTACTCGACTAGCAGCGGCTCATCCCAAGGCCTCTCTGCTGGCAATCATACACTCACTCTGACGTATATGCAGCCCGAGTCCGACGCTAACGTTGCCTTGATGCAGTACCTACTTTTTGACTATATCACCTACATACCCAGTTTCTCTTCGCTGAGAGACAGGCCTGATTTGAGCTCGGGGTACAAGGGCTGTAGAGGCTTAGCACCGGACGACGGCGAGGTGCCAATTGGGCTGATAGTGGGTGTGGTTTTGGGCCTCTTCGTGTGCGCTTTAGGAACAATTGGGTATGTTTGGTGGAGGAACAAAAAGAAGAAGAGAAGGAGGAATGGAGTTCGTGCGAGGAGGACGGCTTTTGAGGGATGGGTGAGTATCTCCGTCTCTAGGGAAGATTATCCTTTCTTACCAGCTATTCGATTACCCCCATAGAATCTAGGCACAATAGGCAAGCATCGCCGCGACGAATCCGCAACAACAAGTTCGACTGCGCAGACCTACATCGCGGTTTCGACGTCTGAAGCTGCTGCCACTCTGTCGCCAACCACACCTCAAACAGAAAAAGGCCCTCAGCTCGAGGAACGAAAGGGTCTTCTAGAATCTAACCTCGCAGTACCAAGGATTGATATCATGATAGACAATAGTCCAATCATGCCTGTAAAATAAGTATATCTCCGTGTCATACTAGGGACTGGCAAAGCCGGGCTTTTGCGTATTCAAGTCGACTCCAAGCGGGTCATAGAAGTTCGACCTGGGAACAAAAAGTCGAGGTTGTTGGAGACCTATTCAGCTGTTCTGAGAGGTGTCGACTGGTGAGCGGGCGAGTCGACGGCTGAGTGCGAATTACAATCAGATGCCTGATGGCTCGAACTGTTTGATCACGATGCAATGATTTGTCTCAACAGATATATGTGATTTTCGCTCTAAGACCGTGCTCTACTCCCTTGGCGCCATTTCATTCGGGGTGCTGTTGAGATGCTGTTGTCGAAGCCGTTATCATGCTACTTAAAGTCGTGGTTCTTCTCCAATACTTTCCCTGTTACCCTCTCGCCTCGACCTCACAGGTCTCCACAGATCTATTGAATCCCTGACTCAAAGGTTCTGCAATGACGACCCCGCCGGCTGGCAACCCTCCTCCCTTCGAGCAGCATGTCGTACAGTTAGAAAGCGCTATCGACAGCAAGATTGCCAGAGTAGCCGTCTATCCAGACCGCGCCGAAATAACTAGGGCGCTGCGATTTTCTATCAAGACAGGGCAGAACCAAGTTGTCATTTCTGGTCTCCCGAACGCAATGGATCACGACTCCTTGAGGTTCTGAACGTCTCTCATATAATTTAACAGGTTCTAAGCTTAAATTACAACAGGATTGAAGGCAAAGGCGCTGGAACGATTCAGGACGTCACTATCTCGCTAGCTAGACAACCAACAGTCGCTGCTTCCTCTGAGCCGAAGACTTCTCCTGAACTCAAGAGGTTGCAGTCCGACAAGACCGAGATCGAGCAAGCTATCTATCGGAACACCCAAGGCCAAACCGCTTTGGATATATACCTAGGCTCCATCAGCTCAGAGAAAACTCCATCCTCCAAATTGGCCGAGGTTCTGAGTGACTACGAAGCTGTGCTCGGCGACCTTCAAAGGAAGAAGGTTGAGCTTCTTGAAAAGCTGGAGGGGGTGGAGCAATCCATAGCTAAAGAGCATCTGAAGATTGAACTTTCAACTGGAGAGCAGAAGAAGTGGAGGCCGAACTTATCGTTGATTGTGACCGTTGGTATCTTCGCGAACGATGATGGAGAGGTCGATCTGGGAGTGATCTACGGTGAGCAGTGGCCCTTCTTGCTCTGTTTCAATCATTTGGCTTAGGCATCCCTCCCAGCTGTCAGGCGTACCTCGTGGACGGCTCGCTACGACCTCCGTGTCGATACGCAAGCAAAGGAAAAAGGTGTTTCACTCGTGTACAAAGCATCAATTAGACAGTCGTCCGGAGAAGACTGGACTGACGTTCCTCTTACTCTCGAAACCGCCACGCCTAGCTTCGACAAAACTCTCCCCATACTCAATCCATGGACAATTGGGATCTACCGACCTCCTCCCCCTGAACTTTTTGCTGAGCCTATGGCGCGCGGTATGAGAGGTGGCCCGGGGCTGAAGGCGAAGCGTTCCGTGGGTTCAAATCTGCTCGATGAGGTTGATCAGGCCCTCAGCGCTGCTCGAATTGTCCCCCGAATGGGTATCCAGACTTCAGCAGTATCCAGCCAGGGAGGGGTATCTGCAACGTTTGCAGTGCCAGGGTTGATTACTATACCTAGTGATGGTGCAGACCACGGCGTCACGATTGCCACTCTGGAGCTAGATGCAAAAATGTCGTGGGTTTCGATTCCGAAGAAAGATACCAAAGTCTATCTGAGCGTAGGTTGCAATTTGGTGTATAACCTGACCGACCCTCGGAATACTGATCAAGTTTTTTTTAACCTCAAGGCCAAAATCAAGAACGCTTCAGAGTACACGCTCCTGCCGGGACTCGCCAACGTCTACGTCGATGGAAGCTTTATTTCTCGGTCCACGATCCCTGGCGTCAGCCCAGAGGAGAGGTTCGAGTGCGCACTTGGGTGAGGATTCTCTTTCTCATTGTCTCAATCCAACAAACTGACCGGATATTCCAGTCTTGACCCCGCCATTCGAATCATCTACCACCCTCTCTCCAAGAAGAACTCTCAAACCGGGCTGTTGAGCAAATCTGACGTCAAGCTCTATACTCAACGAATCACTGTGCACAACACGAAACCAACACTCGTCGAAACCATCAAGATCATCGACCAAATTCCTGTTTCCGAAGACTCTATAATCAATGTGAAACTCCTCAGCCCCGCACTTCAACTTCCTAGTTCCAATGCGATCGCATCAAACGACAGCGCTAGCATCAAGAAAGACAAGACGGGTCTAGCGGTTCTCAATATCATCGGTTCCGCAGGCAGTAGCAACCCTGGCGACAGCGAAAAAGAGTTGAAAGCAGTCGCAAAATCCGTCCAGGTTAGCTCTGGCGTTGTGGCTCAATGGGATCGTCCTGGTTCCGACCCATCCTCTACCACAGAAGAGGGGTTCGACTCGGAGTCTGTAGATTTGACAGCTCTGGGTAAGGACGGGAAGATCAGTTGGTTGTGCTCCGTCCCGGCGCAGACCAAGACAAACTTGACTCTCCAGTGGGAGGTGAACGCACCTGCCAACACCAATATTACCGGGATCTGAGTTCTACGGAGATTTTCCGTGATGGCTCGGGGTCACTGGCTAGTCGTACGCAATATATGAAAAGTTTTTTTCTTCTGTGTATTATTCTATCTTACGTTTGTACAATAAGCTGCCTCGAGGCATATATTGATCTCTTCACTTTATGCCGCCATCTTTTTCGATAAAGCCTGGACAAAGTTCTAGTACGTCAACTGTTGATCTTCTCAACTGCCCCGCCCCATAGCTCCTAGAAGTCGCCTTTGACCGAAATGGCCACTCGTACCTCAGCAACAAGCGGCACGATGGTTCAGACCCTACCGCGGCAGAATGTCGTTGAGCTCACGAGCTCTGTGGATAGCAAGCTTGCAGCTGTCGCGGTCTACTCCCACCGTGCAGAGGTGACAAGGACATTCAGCACCACACTCGCACAGGGGCAAAATCAGATCGGGATCTCAGGCTTGCCTACACTTCACATTGAGGACTCCTTGAGGTACGATTCCAGTCTCCAACATTCGTACAGCTGATGACCCAAAAATGCAACGCTTGATGGTGATCACAGAGTTGAAGGGACGGGAATTGGGACGATCCAGAACGTTACTATTTCGGCTATGAGCGCGCCTAGATTGGGAAAAACCAACGATAGACCTTCTGAAGAGTCTGAGGAAATGAAGCGTCTGCGTTTGCGGAAGCTCGAGCTCAGGCAGGCTATCGAGAGGAACGATCAGTCCAAGGATACGTTGAAGAACTATATGGATTCGCTTGTGACCCCTGGAGAGATTATTCCTTTCAGCAAACTAGTCGACACAACCCGAGAATACGACATCTCGGTGGAGGACCTACAGAGAAAAAGGAATACGCTGGCGGGGGAGCTGGAAGAAATAACCAAGGCACTCTCGGACAAGAAATTCGCGTTGTCCAATGCCAGAAAGACCAACTTTGATCGAAATTTGGCCAACAAAGCGACCATTCAAATTATTGCCGAGGTGGAAGGCGAAATCGAACTTTCCTTGATATATGGTAGGTACGTTGCGTATTTCTGCCACTCTTCGCGCCTAAATGGGTTTCATTAGCTGTCAGTAATGTCTCGTGGTCTCCGCGGTACTCCATACGTGTGGACACCCACTCCCAGGATAAGGCTGTAGCCCTCGTTTATAAAGCCAACATCACCCAAATGTCTGGGGAAGATTGGCCGGAAGCTCCCTTGACTCTCGAAACGGCTACCCCGAGCTTCGACAAAACCCTTCCAACTCTTAATGCGTGGGCTATTGGGGTATCTAGAATTGCTTCAACCGTGATTTCTAGCATGGTTCCTTCTGTTACCCATCCTAGGCTCCCTCCGCCGTCTCCTGATCACGAAGCTCGTGGAAGATCCAGATCGCGCTCACGGTCGAGGTCGCCGCGCCGTTGGGGCCCAGAGCCAATAGTCCCGGGTCCTCAAGTGATCGTGCAACCACCGTTCTCCCAGCCTCCGGTCACCCTACCTACGGTCCCCCAACCTCCATTCCCCCTACCTCCAATCATAATTCAACCTGCAATCCCCCAAACTGCAATCCCCCAACCTCCAATCATGATTCAACGCCCAATCATGTCCCCACCTCCAACCATGCTCCCACCTCCAACCATGCCCCTACCTACAATCCAAACTCCAACCGTCCATGGCCATCCTCCGATCGGGCAACCTCCTGCCCCGCTACCGCAAATTCGGAGGCCGCTGTCACGGTCAAGCTCGAGGTCACCGAGCCTTTCGCCTCCACCCATCGTCCAAGTTGTACCCCATCAGGTCACAACGGCCGCAAATTTCGACAGCGATGTCACAGCAACTTTTGTCGTTCCGGACTTGACAACGATTCCAAGTGACGGAGAGCAACATACGGTGACCATTGCTGACCTCGAACTTGACGCGAAACTTCGGTGGGTGTCTATTCCCAAGAAAGACCCGAAGACGTACCTGAGCGTGAGTTCTTCATCTTCGTGGCTGCTCGGAGGATTGATGTATGGCGACAGGCGAGAGTTCATAATGCTTCGGAGTACGCTCTACTCAGAGGTCCGGCGAATGTATACGTCGACGGGAGCTTCATTGCGCGCTCGAGCGTCCCCGCTGTCAACCCTGAAGAGAAGTTCGAGCTTTCGCTCGGGTGGGTGTCAACGTAAATCTTTTTGCCAGTAGACATTCGCTTACCTCGTCCCTCATACTCTCTAGCATCGACCCAGCGATCCGAATCACCTACCACCCTCTCTCCAAAAAACTCTCCCAATCCGGGATCGTGTCCAAATCCAAAGTGTATAACTTCACCCGGCGAATCACGGTTCACAACACGAAAGCCAGCACAGTCGAAAACGTCAAGATCATCGACCAAATCCCTGTATCGGAGGACTCCACGGTGATTGTCAAGCTCCTCAGGCCGAATTTGCCGCTCCCAGCATCGTCCCAGACGGCTAGCGGCGATATCGCCAAGTCCGTCAAAGTCGCTCCTGGAGTTACGGCCCAATGGGATCGCCCAGACCAAGGGGATGACTCTGTCGAAACTGCCAGTACGGTCTCGGAGTCGTCGTTGCCAGAACCAGTGGATTTGGCGGCTTTAGGCAAGGACGGGATGATTAGTTGGTTCTGTTCTATCCCTCCTCAGGGCAAGGTCAACTTGACGCTCCAGTGGGAGGTCAGTGCGTCTGTGAGCACCACAATCGTAGGGCTGTAAGTACGAGAATCTTAGTCAATAATCTTAGTCAATGTGGCGAGAAGCCACGCTCGTCTCCCGTAGTCAGACGGACGAATGCACGTCTTTATTCATCTTCGCTTCGTTCAAGCTGAGAGAGAGGCCCGCTTTGGCGGTTTTGGGCAAGGGTAGTGGTCCCTAAGAGCGATAATACTGAACCTGTGATAAGGGTCATGAGGGTCTTGACGTTGAAGAAAGGTTCAACGAGTCCGTACCAAAAAAAAAGGTGTCGTACCCAAGCCCCACTCTTTTCAAAGCTCTTCCTTCAGCTCGCGCAAAACAGAGAATAAAGAAAGAAAGTAATATTATCTCTAACACTTACTCCTACCACCAACCAACATGACGAAACGAATCATCTATTATGCAGTAACCGCAGGAGGCCGATACGAACTCTCCGTCGGGACACGAAGCCCCAGATTATCAGGCACAGCGAGCGTATTATCCGCAGCACTCGCCAAATGCCCACCAAACCCAACAACACCATTGAGTGCCTTGTACTCCTCAATACGGCGTTCGACTTCAGGGCGGAAGTGGCGCATGAGACCTTGAATGGGCCACGCAGCGGCGTCTCCAAGAGCGCAGATCGTTCGGCCTTCAATTTGTTTTCTGTAAAGGGGGGTCACCAAATCCAATCGAACCGGAATCGAATCGAGGCGAATGGGCAAGTGAGGTAAGTAATTAATTAATGAGTGAATGGAGGCAGGGAGGGAGCAAGACGTACGTCAGTTCGAGCAACATGTCAATCTCGCGCTGGTGAGCCCGACCCTCAACCATCCGGTCCATCATCTTCATCATCCATGTGGTACCCTCACGACACGGTGTGCATTGACCGCAGGATTCGTGCTTGTAAAAGTGGGCGAAGCGCGCGATGGCAGCGACGATATCGGTGCTCTTGTCCATGACGATGACGGCACCCGTTCCAAGACCGGTCTGAGCATCCTTGAGCGAGTCGTAGTCCATCCTGGAGATATAGTAAGCGAAAGCATTTTATGTGAAGATAGGGGAAAGACGGACAAGACTTCAGCGCAGACGTCCTTGGGGATGACAGGGACGGAGGAGCCACCAGGGATGATACCGAGCAAGTTATCCCAACCTCCCCGAACACCTCCACAGTGTTTCTCGATGAGCTCCTTCAAGGGGATACTCATTTCCTCCTCGATAACACAGGGATTGTTGACGTGGCCGCTAATGCAGTACAACTTGGTACCCTCGTTGCGCTGACGTCCAAATCCAGCGAACCAGCTAGATCCACGACGGCAGATAGTGGGTGCGACAGCAACAGTCTCAACGTTGGCCACAGTCGTAGGGCACCCGAACAAACCCACGTCAGCGGGGAAGGGGGGCTTGAGACGGGGCTTTCCCTGCTTGCCCTCCAAACTCTCGATAAGGGCAGTCTCCTCTCCGCAAATGTAAGCTCCGGCTCCACGGTGGACGTAGACGTCGAAATCGTATCCGGAACCGCAAGCGTTCTTGCCGATGAGGCCAGCAGCGTAAGCTTCGTTGATAGCTTGCTGGACGTGGGACGCCTCTTGGTAGAATTCACCACGGATGTAGATGTAGGCTGCGTTGGCGTTCATGGCGCGGCCTGCGACGAGACATCCTTCGACGAGCTTGTGAGGGTCGCCTCGGAGGATTTCTCGGTCCTTGCAGGTTCCCGGTTCTCCCTCGTCGGCGTTGATAACGAGATAACGGGGTCTGAGGGTGAATATATGAGGAAATAATCGAGAAACCAAGGAAAGAAAGCTAGCGCACCGAGGGTCCTTCTCCCATCCAGGCTTGTTCATGAAACTCCACTTGAGGCCACTCGGGAAACCTGCACCACCACGGCCACGGAGTCCAGAGTCTTTGATAGTTTGGATGATCCACGAGTCGCCCTTCAACAGAATTTCCTTCGTCTTGTGCCAGTCTCCGCGAGACTGTGCAATAGCACCGACGTAATGAACAAAAATTTGCGGGGAGAACGACGACCAAAACACATACCAAAGCCCCCTTGATACCATGGTCATGCCTGCAGTACGCATTGGTAAATATACGGTCCTGGTCCTTCAGGCCCCCATAGCGTCGAACAGGGGGGTCAGCGACCGTGGCCAACGAGCGGCTGGGGTTGCGAAGCTTTGCGCGGAATGGTCGCACAACGGCTACAGGGAGCCCCGTCAGCGAAGAACGCAAAGCACAAAAGCACTGAGGACGACGTACAAGAGGCGTTGCTCGCTGTTCGGAGCAGCGATTTTGACGACGAGGACGACGACGCTCTCAGCATGTTTGGGTTCTTGTCGTCGTCGTGGACGGTGAGCTGGACGATTCAACCACGGTCCCGGCGGACTTTTTCGGATGATGCAGAGATTACGTAATTAAATTGCATTTTCTGTCTGCCAATCAGCGCGTCGGGATTTTGATGTCGTCCCATTACCACCATACCATCGTTCTCTACGCATCTACTTCGTCTGCGTCTGTCTCAAGAGGCTTGGGACTCAACTCCACGCATAGTGTGCGACTTTGGCTCTCGGCTGACCGCCTTCATATCTGTCACTGTCAGTCGCCTTTGACTTTGACTAAAGCCTAAACCGGAGGCGGGATGGGACTCTCCTCAAGGTTTGACGCTTGACGCCCTGGTGCCTGGACTCTGCGGCGACGATTCGACCCACTAGACTTGCTTGAATTTTCTGTTCTGTGGCCTCCCGTCAAGTCTCCGGTCGTGGCCGGGCATGCTTGTCGTCGCCCTAACCTTATTTGAAGGTCAAGTCAGAAATAGACGACCAAGGCTGAAGATGTTCAACCCCGCTCGGCCGGCTGCGAGTGGGTCTTATCTCAGCGAACGAGCTGGGATTGAAATCAAATCGGGGCGCGTCAAACACTGAAGGCGCTCCATCAACCTGAACTCTACCATCATGGCCACCGTCCGGCGTATGAAGGATGGAAATGCACGAATCTCGACTTCATTCACCTACAACAGCGTGAAGGAGATCCAGAGCCTCAATCTCCCCGCTCTACATCGCACCCACTCTGCTGGCGCCGCGTCTGTGGCCTCCACCACCCCCAGTGCCAGCCCCTCCGAAAGAGCTGGACGCCAAGCGATTCCTCGGGACGAGCCATGTTTCATAACCAAGAGACCTGGCTACTCTCTTGCAAAGGCTTATTTGGTGAACCCTGTGAGGAAGGACAGAAAACTGAAAAATGCGGTGGTATGTCTCAAACACTCGGAACGTACTTGAAAGCTATTCTGACAGTCCGCGCACAACAGGAGTCGTTCCTCATGTATTGCCACATTGTCTACACGGGGTTCAACTTGAATTCTGCCTCCAATTTGATACCCTGTGAGTGAGTCCTTCCGGCCACTCTGACCCAGACCGCTCACAAAGGAGCGTCAGTGGATCAGACTTTGTATTACACCCTCGACAAGCTTGGATTCTTTGCTATCACCTGCTCCAAGGCGACGCTCTTGGCTATGCTGGATGTGGTCAAAGAGCAGAATCAAATATGTGATGAGCGCGAGGGCATGTATAACCGGAATTTTGATGTAAGTTCTTGATATCTCTCGCTCTGGACATGTCCATGCTTATTTTTCCTTCAGCTCGACGCGGCTCCGTTCTCGAATGCCGAGTATGAGATGGTCATCTTACATCCTGACCATTTCCTTCCCGCTGGTAGCGGCATTGCCATGCACACCAAGGATCCCGCTGACGCGTCACGTCTGGTACCGAAGTTGTACATGATCGCGGGCGATGGCGCGTTGCGCGAGGGAATAGAATCCACCTCTCCGCGCTTTTCTGCGTTCTCCGCCTCCCATTCCCGCGATATTCAGCACCGCGTCAATCCTCTGCTTGTCCTTCTCAACGCCGACATGGCGTTCCGGCGATTCAACCGGCTAGATCCTCTTCCGTCTCTGTCAAGAATACCGAGAGCTCGTCGATCTGACCGAATCGCTAGTGGAAGAGTTATATCACCCACCGGTCGTAAAGGCCGCTGCCCGCTTTGTCACTCATAGCATGGTAGGGGGTGTATCTCGCTCTGTCGATGACGATGGGGACAAGGGCAAGGAGGGTCAGGATGAGGACAAGGATGTGGACATGAATCCCACTGACAAATCTGACGTTGGGACTGGCGCTAAAAAAGATAGGACAGATCCACCGAGAAGGAAAGGCGGACGTGCAGGCGGGAAGCGTACGGACGTCAAGTATTCAAGGTTTGGCGAAGAGATCCCCGATCCTGGCCCTGATGCTTCTTATGAAGACACCAGAGACTTCTTCCGCTATATTTTATCAGGCCGAGGTAAGTCTGACCTGCTCTCGCAAACTTGATTTCTAACCAGGCTTTAGATAGTCCCCTCGACCGGCGAGATGAAGCGGTCCTGCGTTCGATCGGCTTGCACCCTGAGGCTCAGGATTCACGTGGTGAGGCTGGTAGCTCGGCGAGCCATGTCGATCCACAGGCTTAAGGTGTGTATGTTCATTCACCGTGGAATGGATGATTAAAAACTGAATGATCCTAGGCTTCATGGAGAAAGTTTCGGATTGGCAGAGCGCGCACGCGTGTGCAGGACATTTTCGCAATTCGAAACCAGCATGATTGTACTAGAATCCTATGTTACCTCCGTCAAATACCAAGTATCTTGCACACACTCAGGAACAGTCTGCCGAGAAGAGGTATCGGTATGTGAATAATCATTTCTATCCTCATCTCTAATATTTAGTCTTATGCGAGCCTCAAGGCTATGGACCCCTTATTTGGACAACCACAAAGCGTAATATTACAGACACCCTTCGACCTGGACAGCTTTGATACAACATGGCCCCGACATTCATTCATTTCCTTCGTTCGCTGTCTATTTCGCGCTCTCAACGGTGAAATTTTCTTCAGTCTAGACCTCGCTTTCCATCCTGGGAGCAAGCCCCCAGGACGAGACACTCGACTAACGCTCGTTCAAACACCGTGAAAGCCCGAGGTTCGCGGATATGGCTATAACACGGAAAACAGGAAGTTCGCCATATAGACACTCCAAATCAGCACTGCCTGGTCGTTCAGGTCCAGACCCTTGCAAGCGCCCAATATACTGTCCGCCATCTTGGCACCCCGAAGGAAACGCAGAAACAACCTTTATGGGTAGTACCCCAAGCCAAGCGATAAACAGCCAACAAGCTGGTAGTATACCGCTTCACAGTACGCCTAGACTCTCGAGGAGTCGCAAAAATCAATATGGTGCGTATAAAGCTTATCAGTGAGAATGCGTCTTTATCTCGCTTTCTAACCCAAATCCTCTCCCGCAGGCAGGCTCGATAAGTGGAAGGAATACAACACGGACTTCCGGTCTAGACTCTTAGACATGCCATGCTGCTCAAGGCCCCCACGAACTGTATGTACCGGCGCATTAAATTTCGAATTGACCGACGGTGTTCGTACCTTTGATGCTCCACAGTGACTCGACAGATGTAGGTAGATGTCGCCCCCCAGGAGAAAGGCCTAGAGTCGAAAACCTGGGTCGCGCTGTCAAGCCTTGTCAAGGATGAATAGCAAGCAGCTCCACCTTCCCTTTGCAAACATGGACGGACAGACAACGTAACTTTCATCAAAGGCTTCGCCCGAAACCCTCACAATCTTTATTGAATGGCACCGAAGTCCTTGTTCCTTTTCTTGTGACGCGCATTAGTACGGAAGGATACACATCCATGTATGTGTCTATCATCTGTCGTTCACGTAGACGACACCTGCCTCTTTCTTACCCTCTTCCCTTTCCTTTCCACTTGTCATGATGAATCTCGGGTGCCTTGACGGCAGCACAACGGGAGGTTCGCGGAGTTGTAGAAATGCACACTTCCAAGTTTGTACGTATGTGAACGAGCCACCCTTGTCCTTGAAATGGATTAGTTTTCTAACGTTGAGGGCCCACGGATGTGCCACTTGTGTCACCTCGTTCCTGGCCCTCCTAAAATTTGAATTGCCCGCTTCTCGGTAAGGATGGCCTATGATTCTGATGCGTCTGAACAGTAAAAGGCCAGCTATACGGACGCACATTTTCAAAAGACTTCTACTTGGTTTGCTCATTGAACAATCATACCAACCCTGTCCGAAAGATGGATGGATGGATGCTGATCGGTCCGCGCCCCGCAGTGGGGTGACTCTGACGAACGGAAGCAAAAGGATGACTTAACCTGTCATCCATATCAGTCTTAAAATCTGTCACTGGTTCCTGGATTCTGCAGTCATACCATAAACATCTGCATTTCTTCAACAGGGTTCAGGAAAAAAAGTCGGCACGTTGACTTCCACAAGGCGAAGATTCAGCACTGTGGGTGTGATTCTATCGTATTACAATCCGGATACTCAGATCACTATTCTCCCGTACCTCAACCTAAACGAGTTCGTCTTGCTGGAAGCTATTCAGAGCGAATCACCAGTAGCTGGTTGGTCAACCTTGATCTCTAATTAAGCTCTAACTCAAAGCTTTCGTTCTCCCGAAAGCCTGGGGCGGCCGCCGCGAAGTAATAATCCGGAACCAGATAAGAAACTGCTATTCCACAAACCAAACCCTGATAAAATTTTGGATTAATGCATATGACGAGAGAAGAGATATGGGGTAGAGATTGCATCAACGAAAAACCGGGAGTAATTAATCGGGCTCAAATTTGAAAAACAGCACAGTCATCTCTCGATAGACGACAGGTGCAGCAGCGTGCGTACTTGCTTGGTGCGATTTCTGAGCGCTCGGCGCCGTCCCGGATCTGTCAGAGGGGCTCCCGACTATAGTCCCTATTCGTTTGACACCCGTATGTCGGAGACCGCGAATACGTACATGTGCAAGTAACGGCGTTCTTGTACTCCTTTCCCGCCAAGGTTCCATGGCTTTGTGACGCTTGTGCTCAGTGCTTTGTTCTTCTCTGTTCGTCCTCACTCAGCTTCGGGTCCTCGCCCGATGGATAACCAACGGCGTTCGACCTTTATCTCAACACGTGGAAGCCCAAGCCCGATTTAGACTCGGGCGTTCATTCCCCAGTGACACACACGCGAAACCTTGTTACATCTAGACTTTCCATGTTTTCAGCCACTTCAATAATAGATCGTCCACAAGGACGGGCATGGATGCTTCAAGGCATTCAGGTAAGTCGCTGTAGGTTTGAACGTAGCTCTCGACCAGCCCCGCCCAGGGACCGCGATTAGGTCGGATTGGGTCTTCTGCGACCACCAGCTATGTACCTGTCTTGGAAATATTCAGGAGAGCGCTATCGGCGTGTGGCCAGGGCTCGAGCTGATGGTGGCAGCTCAATGTATGGGCTATGTTTCTGGGTATGTCAAGAACATGGTTAAACGCGCAAAAATCATCTTTTTGACTTGCAATCAGTGGAGGTATGTCATCTGCGCATCATCATCGACATCATTGAGGTGGGCTTACCCCAGCCTGGATTGCTTTGATTAAAGGTCTAGAGTCTCGACCATTTTGAGTAGAGGAGTACCTGTAAACCTGGGTGGCGTTAATTAGATCTAGTTCGAGTTGTGATTATCATTGCAGCGAGCCCCCTCCTGAACTCTCCCGTGGGCTCATACATTGGTCTATTCACCCCAAAACTCGAGATCTTAATCAAGTAGGGCTGGGGATTCAACTCTGTAGAAGGAACTTGGGATAACAAAAGAAAAGTCTCAATCAGACACGTCCATACCTGAGGGAGATCGGAACGGAGTCTCAGGGATGGGCGGTAAATTTCTGCCTCCGGCCTTCAGACATTTGGATTGCAGGGAAGAGTGTGCGAGTTCCATTGACGGAGAGCGCTAGTCCTTTACAGACCAGTGGCACTGAATAGACAACATGCGCATCGTTCGGACTACGAACAAAGTAAAGAAACGTACATGATATGCCCAAACAAAAGACATGAAGCCGCTGAATGACATGAAAAATGGAAACGCATGAGCCTCACCTGGCTATCCTACTCGGAATGCGATCCCAGGGGCCCGCGGGGCGAATCACAAGAGATGAGGGTCTCTATTTTCATGAATATAAGGAGTGATATGAGATGCAAATGCCCACCTGTGATTCTGTGATTGTGGTGGCGCTGGAGGCGTTCTTCCCAATGGGTCTGGGCTCTGCCACCACGACACGCGAGGATGATATGATTCATAGCGTCACGCGAACAGGATTTGATTGTCAAATGACGCCGGCGCTTTTGCCTAGTTTCGTCTAAACCATATCATATCTCGCTGCAGATCTCCCCCCCTCCACCTCACCCACCACGCTCGCTGTCTCCTAGAGAAATTTGCCAGGCACAAAATAGAGGATTCGCGCCTCGCAAAAGGTGAACAACTCCAGGGAGGTGGGTTACGTTCCACTTTATCTGACTTTTTCCGATTGTGTGCTTCTGATTCTTTGTCTTCTTGATTTGTCCCCTCTAATGATTCATGTTCTTTCCCATGGAATGTTGAAAGGAAGATGCCTAGAATGCCTGCTGATGTCGAGGGTGATCACCCTCAGCTGCCTGTAATCGATTGTGAAAAAGCCCGATTCCGACGGCACCTTGATTTTTTCAAGGGCTTCGCGCGACCCGGTAAACGAAGTAGACATCCTATGACCAACGACAACTACCTGCAAGAAATGATGAGTGGAGGACGATCTGCTGCCTGTCGGCTAGAAACTGCACAAGTAAGCGCTTACTATGTACACCTTTGGAACATTCAGGGGCGCTGACCTGTCTACACTCGAATCAATTGTCCCCCTTGACCAAAGTCGTCCCCGCCTCCGAACGTCCGTACACAATGTCATTTTCCTGTCGAAAAGGCAGATCGTTTTAGGCCTATTAACTTCTTTTAGTGGACGCGTTTACAAGTCATCCGCCTGTCCATCATCGACATCATCTACCCAAGAACACGCGTTATCATCGACACAATTGTCGACCCTCGAATCGTATCGCTTGAATCTCGCTCTATTTCTAGATGCGGATGGACTATCGGTGTAACGTGTTCAAGGGCTGGGCCCCGTCTGTCTGTTCCGGAGTGCCTGAACATCCTTAGCTATATAAACGGCTCGAAGAAATTTCGACCTTCAACACCACACTGATCTTTCGGCAAACGGTCGTCAGTGAAAGTGCACCACCGATCCCTGATTTTTACCACTTCGCCGTTGGCCCCTGAAGCACAGTCTGTGGTCCCCCATTCAGAGACCACCAGCGCCTTGGCCATCGGGATTTACGGTCGAGGTCGATTACATTTCGTTCCATCCTTCAATAATTTCTTGGCTGCGTTTGTTCTCCACCATACGCTCCACATTCTCGAACATTTACCCTGTGTGATCCTGCTATTTCCGTTTTTGTAATCGGTAAGCCACTCCGCGTAATGTTTGTTTCGAATATTACTTATCACCTCGATGGACGCCGACGACATCCAGACGCTCATCTTCAGCTCTCCTAGCAGCCACCATCGACTTCCGTTTCGCCGCTCATTCCCTCGACTGCCACTTATTCTTTCGTATCACCACCCACTACCATGATCCGCTTCGACTCTCTTCCCCCCGAGGTCACTCAGGCCATGTGTACCCCAATGCATCTGGTGCTCCCGCCTGCCGCTAACCCATCCAACCCCGCACAACACAGTGGCTCGCTATATCTCGGGTCTCTTTCGGCCGTCATGGACAAAGACCTCCTACGGGAGCACCGAATTACGCATCTCATCCACGTTCTCGACGTACCTTGGCTTCCAATGGCGGAGAACGAGGGTTTCGTGGGGTACAAGATTGCCATTGCAGACCAGGACAATGAGGACCTTCGCCCTCATCTCGAGGCTGTTTGTAATCATATCGACGCTGCGTTGAAGAGTGGGAAGAATGTCTTGGTGCATTGCCATCAGGTGAGCAGCATTTTCGTCGAATGAGCGGCCAAAGAGATGCCCTATATTACCCCTGCTGGCTGGGTGACCTTTCGAGAATGGTGCGGGCGCTCGATGTGACGTGGTTATGGAGCTCACCTACAAATTTTCATTGTCATCATTCGCCAGATTGGTGACGTCTTCCCTCCGCTCTTGGCTCCTTTCCGTTCCCTCTTCCCGCTTCCCCGCCTCTTTTATCAATTTTCGTCGTCGCCCGGTGATCGGAATTGGTATGCTGATACAAAGCTCTTATTCCTCTAGGGTGTATCGCGCTCGGCAGCCGTGGTCATTGCGTACCTCATCCGCAACCAGGGAATGACATTCGACAATGCCCACTCATTCCTACGCCGCAAACGGGCTTGTATCAAGCCGAATTCTGGGTTTATGAGGGCTCTCCAAGAGTGGGAAGCTCATTGGAGACGCCCAGGTATGACTCGCAGATTCACGACATAAGGAACAGACGACGGAGGACGGAGGAAAGGTTTTCAACAAACCCGAGTCCGCCGACCCCACTTTCGCTGATCGATCGATTGATCGCCGTCCTTCTGCCCCTGAGTGACGTCATAGTCCCCTTTTAGCACAATCTCTCCCCCTTTTCATACCCCTCTCTCTTTTTTGGTTTGTTGTCGCCTGGTGATATACCCCTGCACCTCACTCATCTAGTACTAGCACTCAATTTCTCCGCTCTAATGCCCTGCTTTCTAGTCGCTTTCTCGCTATCTGGTCCTCATAAAAGTTCAGGCTCCCGGCTCAAGAAAAGGCTTCCAAGTTGTAGTTGTACCTCGATTCCTGTTGAATTCGTTCCTTCGGTTTCGTGACAGATGGACACGTTATTGACTCCCTGCTTGTTTTTGGAAGATACACGATTGAATCTATCCACCTAATTTATATTTCCGTCCCGAATGGTGCGACCATTGAAGAGAGGCGGCGTCAACAGATTTTGCCCCAAACTATCGGCATCTTGCACGCGATAAAGAAACCGTTCAAGGATAGAGTTAAAGGATGACCCAGCCGGATACCTGGAGACTTTGTCGCATTCGAACTTCTCATGGACTCTACCGTCGAGGCTTCGTGCAAATGAGCCGAAAGACGTCAGCGCCTGTCAATGGAAGATGCTTCATCAAGAGCATAGGTGAAATTTTTGAGCTAAATGGCTGTAAAGGAGCTCATACCCCTACGAAATAGTTCCGAGAGCCGAGAGAAGTGCGAACTCCGACAAGGAAAAACAGAAGTCACCAATCTCACATATAAAACCCTACCTCTCGAACGGATCTACGTGTGCCATTGCATAAAACATAATAGATGGTGAAAATTTCATGGAATCGCGAATTGAACGCCGAAACTCACCGTCCCGCTCAATCATTCCGTACATCACAGCGCTGAGCATGTTGAGAGTAGACACATGGTACATACGCGCCCATCCCCGGTTCCTCGAGCGCGACATCAACGCCGAGAGCCCGCTGGGTTATCCGCCAGTCGAGAAATCGCGTCCCATTGCCCTGGATTGCCGTGACGTTCTTGTTCTCCAAAGCAATTCGTCTGGGGCACATGACGCGACTACGGGGGAAGCATCGTCCCGCCTCCCCTTCAGGAAATGATCCGGTCCCGTCAAAACTGGAGAGCATACTCGGCTCACGCAGAGCTTGAACAGTGCGCCAACGATTCAATCAGGCTCTGAGAGAGAGCGTTCGATGAGGGCGAGCATCCAGCGTTCGGGACGAGGATTAGTGGCGAGTGCATTGGCCATGGCGGGCCGCGGATCCTGCGATTCCTGCCCCAGATAGTGGCAACTTCGAGATGCGCCTCGTAGTCCATGATGAGAACGACGGGCCCGAGAGGTACTTCCGAGTGAGAGACTGTCTTCCTTGCGTCCTTCGGTGCCAGTGGTGATTGCAAGGCCAGCCGATTGGCAGATGGTGCGAGAGCACGAACAGACCGCAGTAATACAGGTTTCGTTCTCCTCGTAGGAGATGCGCAGTCCAACGAAAGACAATCGGGCAAATGCCATCGAGGCTCCAGTCCATGGAGAGCTTAACGAAGTTACACAAGAGAGCTACTGTGAGAGTCCAAGTTGCGATGATGGAGGTAGTTTGTCCGAGCGTGTACTGAGCCCTGCAACTCGAGGATCCTGTGCGCAGTACTTACATTGACGGGGACAAACATGCGAAGTCGAATCCCCAACTAACGCCTTGATGACTATTGCCTTCGAGGTCTAATAGGGACAAACATCTGCAAATAATGCAAGAAACCACCTGCTCTCCTTCGACCACGCGTCGAGACTCAACCAGCGTTCGAACGATCCCATAAGCCTACGGTGGATGATGTGCCCAGGCTCTAGAAAGCTAGGCAAGCTTGGAACTGTGGCCAGTCTCCTAGACCCTGTATTGGAAGGTGATACGTTGCCTACTCCAGGGCTGGCTATGGTCGGGTCTCCGAGTTGAGGGACATAAAATTGTTACTCTGTGCACTACTGCCTTCCCCACACTCTCTTTGTCCCCTCACTCGACGTATTCTTGACTCTGGCCGCTGGGACTAATGCGTTATTTTCTATCTCTGGAGCTCAAAGATCCACCGCGTACCTCGAAGGGAGAGAGATTCCGATCTTTCGTGTCATTCGGGCCACTACTTCAAGCTTGGTTTTTTCTGCGTCATCGAGTTTGGCTCAGACTTGCCAAAGCTTTCGTTGGGAGGGTCTGGTTCCACAATCTCGCTGATGTGCTCAGCATTTGGGATGATGGAGGGTGAAGGTTATCCATGAGTCGGACGCGACGCCCGATTGCAGACGGTCTTTACAGTGGTTAAGTGGATCTATGGGGTGGCTAAAATGTACGTGCCTATGCCACATCATTGCACGGAAGAGACTCATGTCATGAGACTTTGCAGAGTAGGCTGCATGGTACAAAGAGAGCCTAACCATCAGTGCGGCGTGGCTCTCCCCGGCCTGCTATCAGTATTCATTTTAGGGTTCGCCCTTCCATATGCATACGGTCGACCTGTCAGTCATCTAGCTCACACTAGTTTGTTAGTTCCTACAGGCGCATCGCAATCGCAGTATTCGTTCCCTCACGCCTACCCATCCCCCGTGACTGAAACTAGCCACCAGTTCACTGTAGATTACCAGGGGGGAACCCATTTTGCGATTCCTGAAGAAGCGAAGAAGAGGTGATGACGGTAGTCCGGGTGCGGTTGAAATCCCCACTTCTTGATCTCGAACTGATCAAATGACCTAGTATTTCGCCGAGCATTCGTCAGTCAGTCACTCACCCAGTCAGTAGCATCCTTCTTATCGCTCCCCTCTCGCTCATGGCAAGCCAAATCGTCCCCCCATCCCAAACGAATTTGCTTTCGAATGCTACTTCCTGGTGGTGGAAAGAACGACACAGCATCGGAGGCTACGAAGATGTCATTCAGGAATTGAAAAGACACCATGTCGAAGACGAGATCACGGACGACGACGAGCCTGTACCTACCCGCGAGAGTATCAAGCACTCTTGGTTTCGGGCATCCCAGTTCCCATCTGAGGTGCATGTCGAGTTGTTGAAGCGGCAGATCATACCGAACCCGTATGTTGCGTTCAATGAGCACGAGGTTCAATGTGAGTACTACAGTAAAATGGCAGTTGTTTCAGACCTCTGGCACTGACACGCTCTTGTAGGGGTCGGAGAGACGGAATGGCTGTATTCGTGTACTTTTGATGCTCCATCTTTGGATACTTCAAATGCTACCCGCCTAACATTCGACGGCCTCGACACTCTCTGCGACGTTTACTTGGTATGTGTCATATATGCATCCTTCTCTGATTCAGCCCTCACAATGACTCTCTACTCTAGAATGACAAGAAGGTTCTGGAAGCTGACAACGCATTTCGCCAATACGCATACGAAGCATCCGGGGACGGCGAAACCGCTTTCAAACCGGAAGGAAACACTCTGCTCCTACACTTCCGCGGCGCAAAATCTTACGCAAAGCAGCAAGAGGCGGTCTACGGCAAGGTTCGAGCTGGATCTACCAACCTCGGCGATCCGAGCCGGGTGTACCTGCGGAAACCGCAGTACGATTGGAGGTGCGTACTTGATACCAGTAGTAAGCGACTCGCATCTCTACACAAACTTACCCGCACTTTTATAATAATGCTTACTCGAAGATGGGACTGGGTACGTCGTACCGTCCACCTCGATAGCCCCGTTCGAAAGCATGATTAATGAGTAGCCTCGATTGTAGGGCCCAGAGTTGATGACGTGCGGTCCGTACCGTAACATCTCTCTCACTCAGTACGCAGTGCGCATCGAAGACTTCAATCCGAAAACGTCCCTCGAAATCCTCGATGGAACTTTCAAATGCTCGTTGTCGGCGCATCTCACTCTTGGCTTATCCCCTAGTGCTTTGAACTCGCTCCGCGATTGCGCCAAGTTTCCTTTGAAACTCGAGGTATCGTTGTTGAAGGGAGAGAATGTGATTACCACCGAGAGCGTGTCACTGACTAAATTCAGTATTGAGGAGCTTGCTGTCCAGTCGCCCGAGTCGGGTACGTTCTTGTTGCCTCTTCGAGACGCTTTGTCTTGGGGTGGCCTAGAAGATTTGGGGGTGGAACCTTGGTGGCCCGTCGGATACGGCTCTCAAAATTTGTACGAGGCATCTGTGAAGTTGATCGCTCCCGTGAGTCTGGTACCAGTTCCCTCATTTAAATGCCGTAAAATACCAACCTCTGATGTTTGTAGGAAGATGTCACGCTCGATTTGGTATCGAAGAAAGTTGGGTTCAGATCCGTCGAGCTCGTCCAGGAGCCCTTGGAGGAGCCAGACCAGTACGGCACGGGAACGACATTCTTCTTCAAAGTGAACGGGGTGGAGATCTTCATGGGTGGTGAGTACGTTCAGATACCGAATGGCTTATTACTATTCCTGAAGGACCTGGGTAGGCTCGAACTGGATACCAGCTGATAACTTCCTCACCACGATCTCCGACGACAGGTACAGACAGTGGCTGACCGTACTCAAAGACGGAGGTCAGAACATGGTACGAATATGGGGTGGTGGGATCTACGAACCTGATCTCTTTTACGATATATGCGACGGTGCGTTTTAGGAACACTCACCGTTCAACCGGATGTTCGGCTCACCCTTCCCGTCCGCAATAGAGCTAGGAATCTTGGTCTGGCAAGACTTCCAATTCGCTTGCGGCGTATACCCAGCACACAAATCATTCGTCGATTCTGTTCGTAAAGAAGCGGAATACAACGTCACCAGGCTGAGGCATCATCCTTCCATCGGCCTCTTCTGCGGGAACAACGAAGACTATCAAATGGTTCTCCAATGGGGTGGTGAGTCTTGTTATTCTACAGTCCTGATCAGCGCGAACGGGAATAACTAACATGGATCCTTTTTCTAAATTGAAGACGTACCTCATTTACCTGCGGTGGTGATCTATGAAGAGGTTCTGCCCGAGGTCGTCACCCTCTTAACAGATGGCTCGATTCCTTACCACCGTGGCTCGCCATACGGCGGAAAAGGCTGGGATACAAGCGATCCTACAATTGGAGACGTCCACCAATGGAACATCTGGGGAGGTAAAGAGCTTCCCTGGCAAGAATACACTCGACTTGGAGGTCGGTTTGTTAGGTCAGTGCCGAATTCTCTTGGAGTCCTTCATACATTTATTTACTTGAATATGTATTTTTGATAACCAGCGAATTCGGCATACCCGCAATGCCGTCGATGAAGACGATCGAATACTGGATGCAGGGCGTAGATCCGCGAGAGCGGTATGCACAGTCGAGTATCATGGCCCAGCATAATAGGGCGGGAGCGTTCGAGAGGCGGTTCGCGATTACGATGAACGAGAATTTTAGACTCACTTCCGATCTTCCCAAGTAAGTAGCTGCAAGCTTGCTCGCGGAGCTACCCCCTCGGCGTCTTATATGCATTGACACTTTTACCCCGATAGGCACGCGTTCAACACTCAGGTGATGCAAGCCGAAGCGGTGGGACTAGCGTATCGTGCTTGGAAGAGGGAATGGAGAGGCGCAGGGCGCAGATACGTGAGTAAATTTATTCAATTTTGAGGAAATGCACTCATCTCATTGTTGGGCATGTTAGTGCGGCGGTGTGCTGGTATGGCAGCTCAACGATTGCTGGCCAGTCACATCTTGGGCACTCGTAGATTACTTTGTGAGTTTTACTCATCAAGTGTTCGGTGCCTGAGCCAAGACGCTGATTGATTACCCCTTGAGGCAGCTCCGTCCTAAACCAGCGTACTATGTTATCGCTCGAAGTCTTGCGCCTCTGACTATTGGGATTTCACGAGAGGTCGTGCAGAATAGAGCCAACGATCGACCGAAACAGGTGCTTAACGCTCGAGTTCCTTCTTCGCATGGCGCTTTCAACTTACTTTATTATTGTAGTTTTATGAATACGGCGCTACCCGTTCCGTCTCTGCCAAGTTGCATGTTTGGGCCACGCACACTGGAAATTCGGAAGTCCCAGAAACGGTCAAGTTGGACATCCAATACTTCGATCTAGAAAACCCCGACTGGCACCATCAGCAAGAACATTCGTCTCTCGTCTCGTTGGCAGAGAACGGAACAACTGAGCTTGGTACATTCCATGTTCCCGAGCCACCTTCACTCCACGGGGACGCGTACAACAGACCTGGCACCACCCCCTCTGGTCGTGTAGTCGCATCTGCTAGGTTGCTCCATCCGGAGAGCGGCGAAGTTTTGGCAAGATTTGTCGACTGGCCTCAGCCTTACCGCCTGCTCGACATTCCGGATGCTGGTGTCGAGCTTTCGACAACTGAAAGTGAAGGAACCACAACCATTCGAGTGAGCGTCAAACGGCCTGTCAAGTGCTTGTTCCTCGCTGCTGACGCCGATGGCTCCCCGGGCGAGTTTGAAGCGAGCAGGTGGTCGGATAACGCGTTGGATGTTGTTCCTCTCGATGATCAAGTTGTTCTTGCTACAGGGCTGAAGAAGGATGCGAAGATTAGCTTCCAGTGTCTACAGAATTAAGTATAGGTTGTACTTCCGTTCTATCCTTGAAATGATTTATTGTAGGCGTCGGATGCAGATATCCGCGATGCCTCACTAATCTCGCAAGTTTCCGAGCGGCATCGAATGACCGACATATTGCCAGAAACCAGTATGAGTGGTTCTCACCTCGTCAGTATCAACTTTTTGGCGGATTTTTCATCGTCGAATGGGCACAAACTCGGGGAACACCCGAAACCACTTTCAAGCGAGGAGAATGTTTGCAAGCCGCTTGATAGCCCGAAGGAGATTGCCGAATTGACATAATCGACATTTGTCACGCGATACCTAGTGACGGATTAGCCAAGTCGAGTTAACCTTTCCAACGTGGTCGATATAGCGGACTCTAGCTCCTGGTCTCATGTCTCGTGTCATCCTTCCCTTCCCCCTCCCCCTCATCCTTGCTTTCATTCCTCCATGTCTCCCACCTTGCCGGTGAGCGAGCTTGCTCAGCTAGAAACACTAGCTGCATCTTATCCTCCGCACTCGGACCACTACTATCCCGATGGTTCCTTGGTTCTACTGGTTGGCCCCGCAGACAGCGGAACCGCGACCAAGTTCAGGATCCACCAAGGCATCATCGTAAAACATTCGACTATCTTCAAGGATATGTTCTCCATTGGCTCGCCTTCTGGCGACGACCGTCCTGTCGTGGACGGTGCCTCTTCGTCCACCGGATCCAGCTCCGAGGCGACGGCTACAAAGCCCGTCGGGGACATCATCCTGCACCTGCCCGAGGATGACCCTAAAGGCTTCCAAAACGTGTTAACCACGATTTACGACCCCCAGTACGTCTACTAGCGTTGTCCGCCTGCTCACTAGAACCTGACAACCGTCCGGTCCCAGGTTCCTGCTCCTCACCCTCCCCCGGATGATCCATAACAAGGAGTACGACCAGTATCTCACCATAATCGACACCATGCTCGTCATTGTCGATAAATACCATTTCCACTCGCTCCATGAGCCGCTTTCATTTACGTTGCACCGAATCGCGCCTATCTCTCCTGAAGCGATGATCCAAAAATTGCAGACCCTCCCATGGCAAGACGCCACCGCGCTGGCCGCTCAACGCCAACACTGCATCGCCGTCATCGACCTCGCCAGGAGACACGGCATCCCCGAGCTCCTCCCCGCCATCTTCTACACCATCATCTCCATCTGCTCGCCAAAGGAGGTGTACCATCTCGAGGCGCTCTCGTGGCAGGATCGCTGTCGGTGCGTGGTAGCGGCGTACGAAGTTTGTTTGAAGATGACGCAACATGCGGGACACGCGCCGCCTCGCACGTTCACGGCGCCGCAGATGCCAGTGCATGCATATGTACCGCCGCCTGGGAATGGGGGGCTGGCGCAGGGAATGGCGCAGCAGCAGCAGCCTTTACCGCCTGGAGTGCCCCATACGCCTATGAATCTGGCTTTCCATGGCATACCAAATCACCCGCAAACGCAATTGCCGCAACCAGGGAGTTTGGCAGCGCTTGCGGCTGCGAGTACCGCGGTTGCGTCGTCGATGTTGCAGGCTCAGCAGGCGCCGATGCATCAGGGTGGGATTAACCCGTTTTGGGCTCCTAGAGACCTTGGAAGGGTTTCCTTGGTCGCGAGGAACGCGACTTGGAATGTTTTACCGACAGTTTTCCAGCTTGGGGAGAACTGGGAGGAGTTGAGGAAGTCGTCCAGTTTGAGGGTGGGTGTGTTGGCTATTCCCTAGTTTCCTGGATACCCGTGCTTTCGTTCGTTGTACTTGTATTTATGGATTGCATCACATTTCAGGCTCGAACATGATGGATTTTTCACGAATAGCATTATCAAAGAAATAGGGTAGTGAATTGCGTGCAATCTGAATCCAGGACCAAAAGGAAAAAAATCAAGTAGCCCACCGCGAGGGTCGAACTCGCAGCCTTCAGATGCCTTGCCTAGGTAAGAGTCTGACGCTCTATCCGATTGAGCTAGGCGGGCATGTACCAGATGGTACAATCTGATGGCTTGGCGCGACGATATGCGCCTCTCGCCCCGACGCTTGGGTTGTCGGCGCATCAGGGCGGCCGTTACGCATGTGCTAGCTCCGATAGTACGGCCGAAGAGCTCGAAGGAGATACAGCCCTCGGAACAAGCTTGTAGCCCTGCTGGCACGGGTTGCCTTTCGCCTTGTCCACCCTCTTTCTTGGTTCCGTGCTCGTCCATCATTCCTTGTGCTCCTTCCTTGTGCTCCTCTCCTTTTGCCGCGTCCCCTCCCCCTTCCCCTCTTTCCAGGGCGCTAGGACCATTCACCTCATCTCTTGATACAAGCAGGCCAAGCAGGAAGGATTATTCAAGATCCGAAAAGTACGACTGACTTCGTAGGTCGTTTCAACTCATAGAAGTTGGAGTCGTATCTCAGTCAGTTAGTCAATATACCCTGGTTCGACTGGTATTGGGCACCTAGTGTCCACGTTGTAAGCCGGATTTCTTGGGGCCGGAAGTCTTGTGGACAGTAATCGGAAGCCAAGGGACGTGATTTGCGGGCATAGAAGAGCTCTTATTCCAACGAGCGCCGGCCGCAGTAAAACAGACCTGTCAAGCTTGAAGGCATTTCACCAAATTAGAAAGATAGAATGACCAGCAGACTTTGGTCTATACCCCATTCTGAGGCATTTCTAGGACACGCGCCTCCGCGTGTCGGGACGACCCACCTGCGTCTTAGTCATGTTGTAGACCGCTTGGGACGACGAACCAATCGGAGTGGTCAGCAGCAACGTCATTATACCACTTCCGGTCCTGATGGAACATCGTCGCCCTTGTTGGGGCTTTGTTATCAGTATCGATATAACCACCACCAACACCAACGCCACTACCACCAACGTTTCTCCTCCGCTGTTCCCCGCAGTCAGCGTAGGAACCTATCGTCTGCGCACCTATCATCGTCACCTCGATTAGGATTATCACCAAATTCTGACTGCGAACCTCTTAAAGGTCTCAGAAGAACTACTACCACTACTGCTGCGTCGTTTACATCTCACTTCCATCGATCTCACCTCCACCGGAGTTATCATCGTCACCACTCCCCACCGCTCGCGCCGCCTCGCACCCCCCTTCGCAATAACGTCGCGTTACTGATGGCCTCTCAAGCCAGCTCTGGGCTCGACCCCGGTGGTGCAAGCCAACAAACGCGCAAGTACAAGCGTACTATGAACCTCATCCATCCCAACGACGAGCGAGATTACATACCTATCGCTGATCATGGGTTAATTGGGAACTTGCGTACTGCGGCGCTCGTTAGTTTGGATGGATCCAGTGCGTACTGGTCATTGATTAATTGATTGATCGTCGAATGACTGATGATGGTCTTCGACAGTCGAGTCGTATTGTGTCCCGCATTTCGACTCTCCGTCTGTGTTTGCGCGGATTTTGGATAAGGATAAGGGTGGACATTTTAGTATTACGCCGTTGGAGCCGTTCACGACCAAGCAGAATTATCTGCCTAGTTCCAATGTGCTGCAGACCAAGTTTATGAACGATGCGGGCGTGGTTAGCGTTACAGGTGCGTTCGTCGCCGTATTGCCACCCACGTTTGATTGATTCAGCCATTGATCGATTTCCCTGTAGATTTCCTACCCCGTCCTCCTTTGGCTCCCAAATCCTCGCTTGCTAAACCTTCTAAACCCCTGCTTCAATGGCTCATCAGGCGCGTTGAATGCGTCCGAGGTCGTCTCCCGATGCAAATGCAATGCGCCCCGGCGTTCAACTACGCCCGCGACGCGCACGTAACCACGCTCATCGACGACGACTCCATCTCACCCGAGACGCTCCTCAGCAAGAAGGATTACGAGGGTATTTTGGAGAAGGAATGGGGTCAACACCTCCGAAGGAGTACTGGCAGCACGGTTGACTCGGCTTCATCGGACTCGGAAGATCATCTCGATGTGACCTCCACCACCAACCCACTCGAAACGCCTAAAGGCCACGAAGATATCC
This sequence comes from Candolleomyces efflorescens, assembly GCA_027579765.1. Taxonomy (NCBI): domain Eukaryota; kingdom Fungi; phylum Basidiomycota; class Agaricomycetes; order Agaricales; family Psathyrellaceae; genus Candolleomyces; species Candolleomyces efflorescens. Next base: position 87,488 of record JAMZDL010000015.1, on the reverse strand, counting down.
CCGAGAAGCCGCATAAGAAAGCGCTCTTTGAGTCTCCCTCGGTGACGATGGACCTTCGGTATGTCGTACACGCAGAGGATAGTCATGGCGGCGACGGAGACGATGTACCGGATATCGAACTTAATCTGCTCGATTTGAGTAAGAAGGGACATAAGGGGCTGGGTGCGGAGGCGGAGTTCGAGTTGAAGGAAGGGCAGGGCGTGACGTTTATCCTTAGGATCGTGCCTGGGTCGAATATGCCTGAAGGCATCGCCAAGGACAAGAAAACGCCGACTATACCACAGCCTTCTAGTGCTGAGGCGGTGAAGCAGCAGGCGGCTACGTCAGGTGTGGCGTCGACCGTTGGACAGGGAAGTGCGGTTGGGTTCAAAGTGGATATGAATTTGACTCTGCAGGATGGGAGTAAGAAGGCGTTCGTGACTGGGATTGAGGCGGGGTTGAGGGCTGGGAGTAAGAATGGGAAGAGGGCTCCTGATGATCCTTGGTTGACGAAGGATTTGGTGGCTAGTTTGTTGCAGGTGAGTTGCGACTTTCCAGCCAGAGGTGGGCGCTTTTCTGACGAACTTTCGCCACTAGACTACGAACAAGTACTGGTACGATTGGATTCGCAAGTCGACGTATACTGGGTCGTGGAAGGAGTCTGTTCTGCGATCGGCATTGGCACTTAAGCTCCTTATATTCGAACCTACTGGTGCTGTGGTCGCGTCTCCTACTTTCAGCTTGCCTGAGTATATCGGGGTATGTACACTCTTCCAATTATTTCGGTCGTTTGACTCACAGGACGTCTTGCTGTAGGGAGTCAGGAACTGGGATTATCGTTACAGCTGGATCCGAGACTCTAGTTTCACGTTGTACGCTTTAATCAGGCTGGGATTCACGGAGGAAGCGAATGGTAGGTCTCCACAAACTTCATGTTCGTATCGACGCTGACCAATCTCAATCCAATCCAGCGTACCTTGAATTCATCTTTGATCGACTTAGGGACAAGAATCCGGACGGATCCATCCAAATTATGTACACCATCCACGGTGAAAAGGATATGGAAGAGCTCGAACTCAATCATCTCGATGGTCATAAAGGTAGTAAGCCCGTCAGGATAGGAAATGGGGCTGCGGACCACGTTCAGCTGGATATCTATGGCGAGTTGATGGATTGTATTTACCTCGGCCAGAAGGTGCGTTTCGTTCGTCTTGGATGCGGCTCCTTGTCTGACTACCGATGCGAGGTAGTTCGGGAAACCGTTAGTGAGTGTTTACCTCTCACCTCTCGTTGCTATTTTGGTGTCGAACGAATTCGGACAATAGAGCTACGACGATTGGGTACTTGTTCGTGAAATGTAAGTGCAATCTTTCTATATCCTCGCCAGTATGATTGACTCAGACTTTGTTGCAGTGTGGACTGTAAGCGATTTTCACCGCTGTTCATGGTTTCTTAGTCACTGAAACGACTCGTGTAGATGTTGTCGAACATTATAATGATCCTGATCTGTGCGTCCACGTTTCTTTGCGGTTTCTATCTTACTGGTTCGACCCAGCTCATTTTATCTTGATACACTTCCTGCTCACCTACCTCGACATCGTCGGCGCGATAGCTCCATCTGGTACGTCGCAGAGAATCCCCACTTCGATCTCCGGCTGACCTGTTGTCTTCTCAGGGAGGTAAGAGATATGAAGCGCAACTTCACCTATTCGAAGGTTATGCTCTGGGTTGCCATCGACCGTGGTCTGCGTCTTGCGGATAAACGTTCCCTGCCGTGTCCCAATAGGAACAAGTGGCTCGAAGCGCGAGATACGTTGTACGAAGATATCATGCACAAGGCGTGGAACAAGGAGGAGCGTTTCTTTGGGCAAAGCTATGAGGAGAAAGATGTGGTGGATGCGGCGGTGTTGATCATGCCGTTGGTTTTCTTTATGCAGGCTGTGAGTCACTGTTTAGCCTGCCTTTCAGTTAGACGGCGCTGAGTATGTGCACTGCTGTAGTCTGATCCGCGGTTCGTGAGTACCCTCAAGAGGATTATGAAGACTCCGGAGAAGGGTGGTTTGACCTCGAATGTGCGTTTCGAGTTTGTCGTTCGCATCGAAACCAAGCTCTGACGCTTGCCCCTCTTTAGAACCTCGTCTATCGGTACGATGTTCGGAAATCTGGGGATGGTGTTGGTGGCGAAGAAGGAACCTTCTGTCTTTGCACTCTGTGGTGCGTAGAGGCACTTACGAGGGCCGGGAACAACGATCGGGCTCTGCTTTTGAAGGCTGTGTCCATGTTTGAGGTACGTGTTTGATAGTATATCTGCGTCGGAAGTTGACGTTAGGATTGGCTTCTATCAGGATTTCTTGCTTTATCTTAATCACGTCGGACTGTGCACCGAAGAAATCTCCGATGCTGGAGAAGCGTGAGTGCCGTCTTTTTCGTGGCGGATATTTTGATACTGATATCTTAAATATAGACTTGGTAACGCGGTACAGGGCTTCACGTACGTTGGCTCGAATGCTATTTTCTCTCTTTTCGATGCGGCTTGCTGACTGGTTTGGATTTAGACACGTTACGCTGATTTCTGCTGCGTATAACCTCTCAAGGACGATGCATACGATGCATGAACCGGTTGCATGAATGAAGCCATCACAGCCATAGGATCAGAACGTTGAAATTCGAATTGTACATTAGTAGGGAAGAGCGATTTCACACATCGAAACAGGACTGAGTGCAAGGGTATATCTGTATGGAAGGAAATGGACTATGTCGCATTCGTTTGCAAGTCTGGGGGGTTGAAGCACCTTTCCGTGCACCTTGGGACCAGATTCTGTCGAGAGTTCCTTTCTTGGACGGCTACGGAGAATAACTTGATACCCGAAATCAGTGTTGTACCTGCGCAGTCTGGGGATCCCGGCCGAGGGACGTCACAAAGACAGCAAAGTGCACCTGAATATTTTGCCTTGAGATATTGGCATTGCTCACTAAGGGAGATGATAGCTTCTACAGGCGAGTCAAAGGTCTTTCATTCTGAGAAAGTCAAAACGGACGTCGCTTGACTTTCTTTGGTCTTTTTTCGACAGGTGACTGAATGTCGCCACTGGTCTCACGCTGGTGCCCTTGTCTTTGTTCTGTCTTTCCGATAACTCGACCTTTCAAGTCTTCTTTGATTTGTATTCTGTCGTCATTTTGAGGTGCCATGGGGTATAAATACACCGAAGCCATATCGGGGACCCCAGCAGTCGCACTCAGAACTCGATCCTCCTTCCTTTCCACTTGCCGTCCACTCGCCTTTGCTGGACTCCCTCATAATGCGCACCAACCTCGAACTCGCTATCTCTGAAGTGCTTTCCTCCATCAAGATCCCCTCAAAACCCCGCGATTCTACGAGCGGCTGCGAAATCCCTTTGACCAATCTTATCTGCGCTTACATTCGCATCGCCGGCTTCGTCGAGGCAGCACAAGCCCTTCCCTCCTTTGAACGTGCCCTCGAGAAGTACCCAGACTCGGCAGAGAAGGCGGGGTGTGAAGAAGCTCAAAGGGCGCGGCTCGTCGCCAGTGTCAGAAAGGAGTACTGGCAGGAGGTTCTGAACGATGGGAAAACGGCGCTGAGCAAGGAAAGAGGAGGTGATGGGACCGGATCAAAGAGACTGTTCTCTTGCCCCTGTTGTGGTAGACTGGTGAATTCAAAGCAGATGATGAAGGCTTTGGACCTCGAGGGCGACTCGAAGAAGAACGACCACGACTCGGAATCTGCAGGTGAGTATTCCTACACTCCTCTGGTAACGGTGTGGTTATTGAGTCGATCACGTTAGCTGCACCTCCGAAGAAGACAGTGAAGAAGAGGACCCGCACAGTCAAGAGACGCGTCCAGAACCAGAACCGGAAGAAGGAAGAGGTTAACAAAATCGCGTTCGACCCCTATGGTCCCTCAACGAGCCAGGCCTCTCTGTAATCGTCACTCTGACTCACCCAGCACGACGGTCTACCAAAGACTTGACTCGGCGAGCAAGCAAGGAAGTTTGATTTGGCCGTGGCGAAGGACCTTCAAATCACTTCTGCATGACTCTCGATTATCTCCGGATATCACGAATTTGGCGCCATTTTCCACCGTGCCGCAAGTAACTTCGCCTGAGATTCCCTTGTTATTTTTTGTACTACCAGAAGCTGTATACATAGGTCAAACAAATCAGTTTTAGATTTTGACAGAACCGGCTGCCCGAAAATACTCCTGCATCTTGCCATGCCAAAGGGCTCGGTCGGCCTAGATAACCTTGGTTATCTGACATGCCTCTACGACCGTCTGATCGACGTTCCTGTCAATGATAGACGCTCACAATTAACAAGGTAGCGCTGAGCACTCCGGGGTTTGAGATCGCTTGACATATTTCCCACCTACGAGTCACTATAGCGATCGGGTTGAAAATGTTTGGGCGATATGTGGAAACATAGTGACGGTACCCTCAAACATGGCTTTAGCAGTCGCGGCTCCGAAATCAATGATCCAGTGGAAATAGAGCGACCTTGACAGCGAACTGGGCGAACCAGAATGAGCGCTACAAGAGTATGTACAGCCTAACACTACCATTCACCTGCGTACGCCTACACAAATAGAGAGATCTTCCTACGAAGAAGTTTCCTGACGAATGTCTGCATTGGGGCGTGAGTCCAAAATGAAATGATTCGAGCTACAATTATGATCATCAAGATTATCACCTTGACGCCTTTCGGACTTGGAGATCGCATGCTTTATCATCTCCCGGGTATCCAAATTTTGACATGCATTGACGACATCTCGAAAGAGCTGGTTGGCCGACTCAGGTTTAGTCAAACGTCACTCGCAGCGGGTGAGAAGTGACACCGCGGAACAGCTGCCTTTACAACATCGGGCATCTCTGTAGAGCGCACTGACTGGATACCCTCTAAACGGACGGTTCGTCTCAGTCCCTGGTCAAATAACTACTTCCTGTCTGTTTCAGCTCTGTCGATTATACGATGTTGACGAGCGTCTCTATTAATCGTGATCCCGCAAATGACTAGCCGAGCACGTAACTATACTCGAGTATGAAACACAGAGCAGGTATAAATCCTCTGGAGGTGCCTGGTACCATGAGCAACTCAAGCGTTTGATCGACACCCGAGTCGTATTTACTCTAACACACCGTCTAGCCTTTTCCAGATCCCAAGGAAACATTATGTGCCGCCGACGCCAGTACGAGTCATGCGTGCTCAATGCTTCATGGCTTCTGACAATTTTTGTAGCATCTTGACCTTCTACACTCAGTGCAACCACCTCTGTGAAAACGTATGTGCTAGCAGTCTACTCGAAATTTGCCGTCTTGACACCCTTCGATGCGCAGCCAGAGGAAATCGTCAGTCGTTCTTCACACTTTTAAAACTTGACACCTCTTCTAATCACAAACGCGTCCATTCGGAAAATCAACTGAATAGGTCGAATGCTACAGCTCTAGATGCAAGTTTAGTCCCAACCACCCAAAGACTTGTTTCGGTAGTGCGTGTCGTGCAACATGCGCTCAACAGTACGTCTCAGAATTTGTTCTCCGGATCATAGTCCACCGGATCTAATCTTGACGGTACACCAACCGCTTAGACGTGGCTATCCCGAGCAGTACAGTGCGTTTTTTTCCATCTGTTTCTTGTGATGGCGCCAACTGGATGGTGCTGTTTTTGCGATAGCCCAACACGTAGCGAAGCGGTGCCCTGATTGTAGGCGAAAGTGATCATGATCATGAGCCACACGCGGATCAACGCGATTCCGAGATGTCGATGTCGTCCGTCCGAAGAACTTGAAGCAAGATTCCTTTCATATTTATCCCAATGGACATGGCCCTTTCAACACTAGATAGAAGTTTAAGTGACTTTCACACATATGACCACCTACTTGTATTTATTCCAACAGACGCACCATCTAGTCACTGTAGTATTATTTATAAACTTGTATCATTAGTTTATTTAGAGTTCAACGCTCAACCGTGGACAGCGCAATGGACGATGATTGACTTAAATCTATGTGATATCTCCTTGATCCAACGACTTGTGACCAGTATGAGTAACCACCATCGACGATCTTCTCGAAACATTAAGAGACTCGGCCAAGAGCGCTTGACTCACCAAATGAACGTTCCGCCAAAGCATCGATCTCTCGCCATCTGTGTTTTATACTCCCATGATCGTCGTAGGCAACGAAATCGCCTTTCTGTATGTATGTATCACCCAAGTGAAACCTCGTTAGCGCCTACGAGTAGCAGTGGGGCAATGCAATGCTGGAAAAAAAGGAAAAAGAAGCCCAATACCAGTGCGTCTGCGTGGTTTGATCAAACGTAGGTGTGATCCCGTTCTCCGAACCTTCTCGCCAAACTTCGAGCTGTGATTTAAGGCTGGAATCGTTTGTGCAGGGTCCGGGTGTTCCACCACCGCTCATCTGTTGATCATCCACGAGATAGATAGGCATATCAAATATGGACATCAATCAGTACGCGTGCATACGCTGAGCAAGCAGAGCAACGAAAAATGGGAGTCTAGATGGAATGAGCGGATGGGGGCCGACGTATTAAGTATCCTGTGCATCTGCAGTTTCCGACTGCGAAGGTCCGTCCCTACCAAGGTCCAAGCGAGACCCAAGTTCACTATTCTCATCATGATTCAAGTCCACGTAAATCACCGCGAAGGAAGGAAGGAAAGAAGGGGACAAGTTGTTACCTACGTTTATTGAAGTCAACACCGGCACGCGTGTACAATCTCATGGAGTCAAGAATGTCCAGAGTTGATGTATGTGGCTTTGCGGTTCCGTCTTCGCCGCTGAGATTGAGATCCCATGGGCCGTGGTACTCGTACGCTAGATTTTGTTTGTAGTTAGCAGTCGGTCATTCGTTCATTTGGATTTGGGAATTGACGATTGTTGATTAGGAGATTTGGGGAGGAAGGAAAGATACTCATCATGTTGATGTAGTCGACGTAGTCATCCACTCTATCTGGCTCGAAACCTCGCAAGTAGTGATACCCAGTTGGAAGAGCTATGAAAAACCCCGACCGATCAGCGTCGGTGATAATAGTAAGTAGGGAATGGTGACGTACCAACTGAAATAACCTAGAGAGGAGCTCGTAATTCCCTCAACAACGCAGTGAAGTTGGGTCGATCTACATAACACACGGGAAATGAGACGTCAAAAAACCTTTTCAATCCAATGCAAGTGAGCGCGGTCGTACGTGACGAACCCTCCTCTGGACCGCCCCTCTCCATCGCAGTCGGATACTCAAAAGCAATGTCGATCCCGTCCAGCCCGTAGTTCCTGGTGTGATCTCGCGCAGAAGCGATGAACCGTGCCCTGTTCGTTTGAGTCGAGAGCATCTTGGAGAACGTGGTGCTGTACGGGTCGTCGGTGGAGTACGTCCACCCTCCGATGGCTGCTGTCACTTTGAGATTCGACCAGCGGGATTTAAGGGATACGACTTGGCGCAGGATGGATTGGTCCCATGAGTTGAGCGCTACATACATTGTTCGACCAGGTGATGTGAGTAAATTCTACTAGGAGCACTACGAGAGAACGGGAGAGACGCAGGGCGGACGGGAGGACTGACTCATATCGAAGGAAGGAGAGACGGAGCCGAAAGCGAAAGATGTCCGTGATTCCGTGAAGGTTGCAAAGTCTCTGGCTTGTATGAATCTTCAGGTCGAGGAAGGGGCTACTAGAAAATGAGTATACTGACCGGGCTGGAGAAGGGAACAATTCAGGCCTGGATTGAACGAAGAGAGTTGATCGAGGGTGATCCCGTTCGCGTTGGCAATGTCCCAACAGGTGTTATAGGGTTGACCGACGATTGCGACTCTGCAGTCCGCTGCGCTTACCGCTCCAGCGGTGGCAGCCAGGCACAGGAAGTTCCAGTGAAAGAGAGTACAATACTTCGAGGTCTCCGGACTATTCAAAGGCTCCTTCAGAGGCGTGTTATATGCGGTTATTCAGAGGAGTGAAGAAAATCACGGACCATTGCGCGGTCATATGAACTGTGGAAGAACAGTAGAACAGTAGAACAAATGAGCTACCGAGAGGTCTAGACATTAGCCGTCCATATTTAAGGTTGAAGAAGCCAGAGTCTAGTCAAATAGCTCTTCGCATCGTTCGATTCCTCCGCAGCGACTTCACAGCCTGGAAGGTAGAGCACGGACCTTGAAGGGCTCTACGGTGAATGTCCGATTGGTCAGTTTTGAAAGGCTGAAAGACGAGTAGCCGCTGCTTCCCGCCAGACTGATTGTTCTACTCACGTCTTCGCTCGGCCGTCAGTGTGTGCGCACTGACAGTCACTTAGTACGAAGTTAAGTTCTTGAAAACAGCAGCATGAGAGAAGGCAAACCTGTACAAATCATGATTTTTTACCCAGTATTTGTGCCATAGAAGAGCAGCGTAACGGATGTAAGGAAACGGTGCTTGAGGAGGAGAAGGAGGAAGAAATTTAAAAACCGCTGAAAACGACAACAATGGCTCAGGGGACCGTGAAAGAGCTTATAGACAACCCACGGAACGCGGGAAAAAATTAGGGAAACGAGAGAAGGATGATTAAAACCCTCGTACCCTCGAGACACCTTCATGCGTCGACGCTGACACCCCAACCCCGGATGAGGGCTTCCACAAAAGGAACAGTTGCCAACCGGACTCCTGATCTTCCTGTGGGACATAGCGACACCACTCTTGACAAGTACCATCTACTGGCACACTCGAATCCTCGGTTGGAAATATTCGCGAAGGCGAGTAGGGAAGCTGAGGTCAAAGAGGCGACGCCTGCCATTGAAGCGAAGGGAGAGGCGAATCTGGCATAGGGCCTGCTTCCATCGCAATCAGGGCCAAGCAACGCGGTCGCGTTATTTGCACCTGCTTATTCCCCAAGGCTTTGCTGAGTCAGCCCGGATTTTCCCCACCTTGTGCTGGTTCCTTCGTCAGTCGTCGACGTCAACGATGGCAGCCAAGAGCAAGGCGAGGTACGAGTCCGTCTCTCTTCAAGCCTTACTTCCACTAAGCTATTCTGTCTTTTAGAACACTAATTGTCCGACTAATCTCAACAGCCCAGACGGGGTTCTTTTACACAACGCAGAGGTTGAGGCAGGGACCGAAGCTGTCGGCGGTCAAGTATGATCCTGTTGGTGGGTTTAACTTGTGTTGTGCTTTCCTTGAAAGATACTTACTAATGGCCTCCTTCTCTAGTGAAACAACGAGTACTATTCGTCGAGAGTAAAAAGACGAAGAAGGGTTAGAACGTTTGGGAGCAGTTCGAGGAGATACGTGGTGCGCTGTTGTCCATCCTTCTCTTTCCTACCCGGCTCATCGTTCCTTTGACAGGTGTACCATATTCTGCTATTAATTAATAGATAATTGCTGGGCAAGCTGCTTACTCGACGAGTGAATGAATGAGTACCCGTGACGTCCCCCTTCTGCCCCCGCCACCTCTCGTCCCAGGATGGTCCAATGCGGCGACCGGATGAATATTTTAAGGGCGAAAACGCTGTCCGGTGTATGGAACTCCAGCCAAACTCTCGTAAAGCATGTCAAGAGCCCGCCAGACAAGACGTCAAACCGCCCCGCTGGCTATGCCTCGAAGCTGTTGACCCCAGCGTCAATTTGGGGTCTATAAGGACGTAGGCGGTTATCTTGTGTGGAGGGATAGGATCACACGCCGCCGCCCACTCATATCTTACTACCTTTCAGCGAGGTCAATGGCCGACCAGCAAGTCCGTAGGTCGGAAGAGTCATCCCTTGGTCAGTCGAATTCTGGCTAGCTGTCTGAATGTTCCTTCTAATGGAATGACACAGGCTTGATCGTCACTTGCATTTTCATCTTCCAAGCTGTCGATGTACGTGTGTCTATACCGTCTTTCTCTCTCTACCCACCATTCCCTCCCTCCGTCCCTCCATCCTTCCTTCCTTCTTCACCCCTCCACCTATTTTCTACCCAACCCCACTCACCTACCTAACTCCTCAGTTGGGCCTAGCAGCGTTCCTAACAGCCAGATACGCCCAAGACTTCACTCTCATCCCTCGCGCACTCCTCTACACCCCCTTCCGCTCAGTCCTCGTTGGCTTTATTGTCTGCGCCGCTCCTACGATCGTCGGGTCCCTCCTTATCCTTGGGTGGTTGGAGAATAGCAGGTACTTGGCCAGGGCGCGGACCGTGTACGTCGTCTCTGGTCCAGCGGAATGAATTGCTTAGCTGACTGACTGACCACCTACTTTTTCCATCGATGATTATTCATTCGCGTTTGGTGTGAATATTTTGTAAATGCGACAGTGCTTTGCTATCGTGGACCGGATGGCTAGCGTGCGCTGTATGGATCACTATATTGTTCGATGGGAGCTTTAATTGTTTTGAGGTTACCTTTTTCCCGTATTGCGACAAGGTGGTTGCTGTGCAGGGCATTGGGTGGGTGGTATGGTACGTTACGTCCCTGCTGTACCTTCTCAGCGTGTGTCAACGTATACTTATGGTTGTTGTTTTTGGTAGTGCGTTACTTTCGATGTTGTGCGTTTTCTTGGCGTTTAAGAAATGAAGTGGTTAGTTGGGGGTCGTCTACATTGTCGAATCTCGTGGATGTAGAAGTGAAATGTTATCCCAAGGAAAACGAGACGTCATACCGATTAATCGACCAGACCATGACCCATGTCAAGTTTGTACTGCCCGCGCCCCGTGCCCGCAATCGACTCGCCCTAGGCAGGGATCACAGCTTACTGTCAACGAGATGCTGTTGACTTTCAGAATCGCCGGCTACTTCTATCTCACCTCCTCTCCACAGTTGCGTTACGTCGACTACTTACCACTCACCTCTAGCACGACTGTGTAATGGCCGGTGAACCTGAGGAAGAAGCGTGGCAAGAACGTAGTAAGAACCCGTTCGGTGAGTGCCCACTTCGTTTTGTGTGCACGACTCTGAACCTCTGGTACTATCTGTATAGATTATATGGTCATTTGGATCCTGATATTCGCAATCGTCAACGTACGTCTATCCCATCTCACCCACAATCGTCTCGTGCACCTACCGTATACACATATAGATGAGCCTCGCGTCCTACCTAACAGCCAAATACGTCCAAGACGACTGGCTCATCCCTCTCGTCCTCGTGCATACCAACTTCCGCGCTCTCCTTGTTGTGGTGATCGTTTGTGCGGCACTTACGATCGTGGGTACGTTTTCTGTTGCGGGGTATTTGGAGGATGGGCCGAGGGAGAAGGCGAGGTTGATGTACGTGATTTCATTCGATGGGTCCCCCTTCGCTGTTGTTTGTCGAATTCTAACTGAGTGACTGACTGATCGTCGCGTTGCGAATTACTTACTTGCAGTACGTGGGTGTACTGGTCGGCTTGGACGGGGTGTGCGGTATGGAATACGGTATTGTTCAATGGGACTCTCGCGGGGCGTTGTTTCCCAGAGGTGAAAGAGTATTTTCCGCATTGTGGAAAAGTCGTGGGGGTTCACGCGATTTCTTGGGTTATTTGGTGCGAGCTTTAACGTGTCTTTATGCTAACTAATGTTAAACGGTACTTTGACAGTTGTCTGTTTACGGTGTTGTTTATGTTCAGCTTGTTCAGACGGGACTGGGACTCGTGAATCCAAGATTCTTTTCGAGAAAGGATAAACGTGAACGACTATGTACACCTGCTCTACCACTACGAATCAAAAGGTTCAATCCAATTACGCAAGAACTTTACGACCACCTACTTAAATCCCAACGATCTCAGTGTGGATAGGCGCACTGACTTCCCACTGGAGCGTCAAATTCACCTTCCCCTGCGCCGGGATCGAGCACAACCAACTAATCTTCCCGTCCTTGCCCAACACCGTCAAATCCACAGGTTCCACCGACGCATCCGGCGACCCAAACTTAACCTCGGAGGTGGAGTTACGCCCGCCCTTTTCCTCAGCGATAGCGATAGAAAGTTCGTACTCGTCGTCTGGGCGGTTCCATTGTGCGATAACTCCAGGGGAGACTTTGACGGACTTTGCGATGGCTTTGAGTGCTTTGTCGCTTGGAGTTGCGATCGTAGGAGTTGAATTGCCGCTGCTGTTGTTGGTGCCGCTGGTGCTTCCGCCAATGGTGCGGAATAAACCCTTGGTGCTGGTCTTGACGCTCCCACCTTCGTCGTTGGGTCCAGGGGAGACGGGTGAAGAGAAGTTGGGGAGATGTAGAGCTGGGTTGAGGAGTTTGACCGTGATCGTCGAATCCTCGGATATGGGGATTTGGTCGATGATCTTGACCCTTTCGACGGTACTGTTCTTCGTGTTGTGGACTGTGATTCGTCGTGTGTAGTTGTGGACTTTGGACTTTGATAAAATCCCTGATTGGGAGAGTTTTTTGGAGAGAGGGTGGTAGGTGATTCGGACTGCCGGGTCGATGCTAGAGGCGATGGTGTCAGTGGGGCCTAGAAGAGAACAAGAATCGAAGTTTCGACTCACCCAAGTGAGCACTCGAACTTCTCTTCAGGGTTGACTGCGGGGATGTTCGCGCGTGCTATGAAGCTCCCATCGACGTATACGTTTGCTGGACCCTTGAGTAAAGTGTACTCCGAAGCATTGTGGATTTTCGCCTGTCAGTTTAATCAAACAATCGGGGTCATCCTTCGAGTCTCCGATCCTCACAGCAGCAAGGAATATTACTCACACTCAAGTACGTCTTTGAATCTTTCTTAGGTACGGAGACCCAACACAATTTCGCGTCCAGCTCGAGAAGGGCGACCGTCACCGTATGCTGGGCTCCATCGCTCGGAATCGTTGATAGACCCGGGACGCCAAAAGTGGCCGAAACATCCCCCAAGCTAGAGACCATCGCGACCTGAGGCTGCATGATGACGACCGGCGAACGTGACCTCGACCTCGAACGCGACCTCGAACGCGACCTGGAAGATCGCTCAAGCGAGCCCGAGCGCGATATATGAATCGGGGCCTGATATGCCATGGGTTGCTGTATGATAACAGGTGGTTGCGTCATCATGGGAGAGAAGGAGGAGATCCTGGTAGGAATCACGATAGGAGGTTTATACGTCCCAATGGTCCAAGGACTCAGAGTGGGGACAGTTTTGTCGAAGCTCGGGGTGGCTGTTTCGAGAGTTAGGGAGACGTCCGTCCAATCCTCTCCGGACATTTGAGTGATGTCGGCCTTGTAGACCAGGGATATGGCTTTCTCCACCGAGTGGGTGTTCACGCGAATGTCGTACCGCGGAGACCACGAAGTACTGCTAACAGCTGGTCATAATTCGATAGACAGAATGAGAAGTGGGAAGCCAAAGATAGCGTTCACAAACGCACCATATATCAAGGAAAGTTTGATTTCTCCCTCGACCTCGGCATAAATCTGAGTGGTGACCTTGTTCGCTAAATGTCCATCCCACTTTGGCTTCCCAGCATCCCTCAACGCGCGTTCCTTCTCGGAGAGTGAGTTGGACACCGCTTTTAGCTCCCGCGCCAAGGCATTCCCTTTCTTTTGCAGGTCCTTCACCGCCGTATCGTATTCACTAGTAAGTTCGACGACTTTGCTAAACGGGATCGCTCCTTGAGATGTCCTGAGCGAGTCCATATAATTCTTCAACGTGGCTTTGGACTGATCGTTCCGCTCCACGGCCTGTTGGAGTTCGAGCTTCTCCGTCTTCAATTGCTGGATCTCGTCAGACTCTTCCACGAGCTGAGAATCGTGCGCCGAAGTTGGGCTCGTTCGCGAAATGGTGACGTTCTGGATCGTTCCGATACCCTTCCCATCCACTCTGCGATCGATGCCCAGATTGTCGTTTTTATAGTTGCGTTAATCCCAATAGTCAATGTAAAGTGCCAATGGATCGCACCTCAGCGAATCCGGAATGAGAAGGGTAGGCAAACCGGATATTTCGACCTGGTTCTGTCCTGGCACGAGTGTAATACTGAAGATCCTCGTTATTTCTGCACGGTGGGAGTACACTGCGACCCCAGCGATCTTGCTGTCCACGGAACTCGTCAGCTCAACGACATTGTGTTGCGGAAGGGCCGCGATGCTTTTCGTCGAGACGTTGATGGCCATTTTGACTGGGGGGCGAGGATTGCTACCAGGCAGCGATATTCAGTAGTGGAAATATGTGGAGAAGAACAACGTGTTGGAGCTCTGTCAAGCCTTGTATTAATACGGAATGCGTCATGGCATACATGCTACAAGTCTGTGCCTCGAGGCAGCTTGTTGATTGCTCGGTCTGCAGTCTCTGGGTGAAGACGATAGGGAAAGTGCCATCATCTCCCCGACTTAAGCAAGGGCCCTAATATTCGGAATCTTCACGACATGGGTCTCTTCTGGGAGAATTCGTAAATAAATACAGGAATGGAGCTCTTGATAGGTGGGTCACTTCCAATATCGCCTCTGTCTACAATCCAACGATGTCGGTGCTAACAGGCGCGCTAATTTCCCACTGGAGCGTCAGATTAACTTTCGTCTGCGCTGGAATAGAGCATAACCAACTAATCTTCCCATCCTTGCCTAGCGCTGTGAGATCCAAGGATTCCGCTGACGGATCCGAAAGCCTAGTCTGGGACCCATTATCACTTCCTTCGTCCGCGACAGATTCATGCTCGTCGTCTGGGCGGTTCCATTGTGCTAAAACTCCAGGGGAGACTTTAACAGACTTCGCGACGGCCTTGAGTGCTCTCTCGCTCGGGGATCCATGAGTCGAATTACTGCCGACGCTGGCACCAATATTGCGGAATAGGCCTCCCTTGCCGCTGTTCTTGACGCTCCCGCTGTCATCACTGGGAGAAACGGGCCCTTCAACCGACGAGAAGTTGGGAAGTTGAAGAGCTGGACTGAGGAGCTTGACGGTGATTGTGGAATCCTCGGATACGGGTATTTGGTCTATGATTTTGACGCTTTCGATGATACTGTTCTTCGTGTTTTGGACTGTGATTCGTCGCGTGTAGTTCCGGACCTTTGACTTCGATAGTATCCCTGACTGGGAAAGTTTCTTCGCGAGCGGGTGGTAGGTGATTCGGACTGCTGGATCGATGCTATAATTTGGGGCAATGCGGCGTGAGTAGAGGTCTATTAGACTAAGAGCTTACAAGCTTGGACTCACCCGAGCGAGCACTCGAATTTCTCTTCAGGGTTGACGGCTGGGATAGTCGCGCGCGCTATAAAGCTTCCGTCGATGTATACGTTCGCGGGTCCTTTCAGTAAAGTGTGCTCGGAAGTGTTGTGAATTTTCGCCTGTCGTTATTACAGATACACTAGGGTGAGTCCCCAATTCAATGAAAGATTCAAGGTAAACTCACATTCAGGTACGTCTTTGCGTCTTTCTTAGGTACCGATACCCAGCAGAGCTTCGCGTCGAGTTCCAGAAGCGCAACTGTCACTGTGTGCTGGGCTCCATCGCTCGGAATATTCGATAGACCTGGAACCGCAAAGGTTGCTGAGACCTCCCCAACGCTGGAGACGGTTGCCGTCTGGATGTCGATCGACTGGGGTGGCATATGGCCCATCATGGTGGGTGGAAGGGGCGATGGGATAGTGATAGTACAAGGTTGTTGCATCATGGTAGTAGCAGGCGAGGAAACCGCAACAGGCCGCCGAATAGGAGCAGGTCTATAAGCCCCAATGGTCCAGAGACTCAGAGTGGGCAGAGTTTTGTCGAAGCTTGGGGTGGCTGTTTCGAGAGTGACGGGAACGTCTGTCCAATCCTCCCCCGACATTTGATTGACGTTGGCTTTATACACTAGTGATATGGCCTTGTCCACGGAATGGGTGTTTACACGTATGTCGTATCGCGGAGACCACGAAGTATTGCTGACAGCTGGAAGAGAGCATAAAAATCAGCAATTGATCGACCGAAAATGGGAGGCGTACCGTATATCAAAGAAAGCTCGATTTCACCCTCGACGTCGGCATGAATTTGAGTGGTCACTTTATTCGCCAAATTTCTATTCCAAGATCTCCTCCCAACATACCTCCACGCGTTCTCCTTCTCGGACAGTGCGTTGGACACCTTCCCGAGCTCCTCCGTCAGAGTATTCCCTTTCCTATGAAGTTCCTCGACGGCGGTATCGTATTCACAGGTAATCTCAACGACCTTGCTGAATGGAATAGATGTGGTAGCAGCAAGCGATCCCATATAGTTCTTCAAGGTGTTCTTCGACTGTTCGTTCCTCTCTATGGCCTGCGTGAGCTCGAGCTTCCTCGAGCGTAATTGCTTGATGTCGTGGGACTCCTCGAAATAACTGGGGTGGGGAACAACAGGAGGAGGGTCATGCGTTCGCGAAATGGTAACGTTCTGGATAATCCCGATACCTTTCCCCTCTAGTCTGTAATCAATAGCGAGAGTCGCATCTATCAATTCACCGAAACTTTGCCAGAATTGCCACTGGGATCTTACCTGAGTGAGTCCTCGATGAGAAGCGTGGGCAGACCGGATATTTCGATTTGATTCTGTCCGGAGGCGAGGGTGACGCTAAAGATCCTCGTCACTTCGGCACGGTGAGAGTACACTGCAACCCCGGCGATCTTGCTGTCGACGGTGCTCGTCAGTTCAACGATGTTCTGCTCTGAGAGAGCGGCGGGACTTTTGGCTGAGGTGGACATTCTGTTCGACGGGAATCGCTGACGATGTGCTGTTAATACGACCAGCAGGAGAAGGAATGAGAGGAATAAAGATCGACATCCTGGAACTTTGTCAAGCCTTTTATCAGATCCGACAGTGACATAAGTTGAGATCAATTCTATGCCTCGAGGCGGTTTATTGTTCGAATATCAGAACGAGGGGATGACACTGTAAAAAAATTCTTTTTTACATACTTCGTACTGCGACCGAAGGGGCGCCGAGTCCCGAGCCACCGTGAAAACATCGTCTCTCAGCCCGCTCAAATCCCAGAAATGTGGGTCTTGACAGGTGCGTTGACCTCCCACTGGAGCGTCAAGTTCGCCTTGGCCTGGGCTGGAACTGAACACAACCAATTAATCTTCCCATCCTTCCCTAAAGCCGTCAAGTCGACTGGCTCCGATTCCGACCCTTCATCAGTCGCAGAGGCTGCCTCAGACCCAGGCCGATCCCACTGAGCCACGACCCCCGGAGCAACTTTGACGGACTTGGCAACTCCCTTCAACGCCTTTTCACTATTGCTAGTGTTGCTGCTGCTTCCCGATCCGAGCGTTCCGAGTAGGCCCCCCGTTCTCCCGCTCTTCACGCTACCACCATCGTTCGGCGTGACTGCCGCTGTTGCATCCGAGCTGGGGAGTTGAAGTGCGGGACTGAGAAGTTTGACATTAATTATAGCGTCCTCGGAGATGGGGATCTGGTCGATGATCTTGATCGTCTCGACGAGGGAAGGTTTGGTGTTATGCACGGTGATGCGTTGGGTGTATAGGTATACGTCGGATTTGCTCAACAATCCGGACTGAGAGAGTTTCTTGGAGAGGGGGTGGTAGGTGATACGGATAGCAGGATCAAGGCTAGATGGTAGAGACCCTGGTCAGCGGGTTCGCAATACAAAGGAGGAGTAGAGAGTCTCACCCAAGAGCGCACTCGAACTTCTCCTCCGGGCTGACCCCGGGAATGGTCGACCGAGAAATGAAGCTTCCATCGACGTAGACATTCGCGGGACCGCTCAACAGAGTATATTCAGAAGCGTTCTTGACCTTGGCCTATACGAATGAATGAAGTGGCAGTTAGCTCTTTCGAAACGCTGGAGAGAAGCTTGAACCGCACTCACGCTCAAGTAGGCCTTGGTATCCTTCTTTGGCACCGAGACCCAGGACATCATCGCGTCAAGTTCCAGGGTGGCGATCGTGACGCCGTGGTCAGCACCATCGCTAGGAATAGTGATCAAACCTGGAACTGCAAACGTCGCAGAGACCCCTCCTTTGCTGGTGACTGCCGATGTCTGAATGCTCATTTCAGGAAGAGGAGCTGGAGGTGGGGGTGGAGGGAGTGAGCGCGACTCGCCATCATTCATTGCCGAGGATCGCCTCGCCATAGCTCTGACAGGTGGAGCTGGTGCAACAGAATACAGAATTGGGGGAGGAGGTCTGTAGATCCCAATAGACCATGGGCTGAGGTCGGGCAGAGACTTGTCGAAACTGGGCGTGGCCGTTTCCAGAGTGAGAGGTACGTCTGTCCAATCTTCGCCTGAAGACTGTGTGATGGACGCCTTGTACATGAGAGAAACAGCCTTCTCCTTGGTCTGGGTATTGACACGGATATCGTAGCGCGGCGTCCATGAAGTACGGTTGACAGCTGGTGAGGGACATTTTGAACATGATACAGAAAGTGACAAGGGAGGAGGTACTACGCACCATAAATCAGTCCCAGTTCGACATCCCCATCGACGTCGGCGAAAATACCGACGGTGACGTTCACAGGCAAGTTGGCGTTCCATGTCTTCTTGGGAGGGCGGGTCGCTTCCTTTATCCTCGACTCCTCGGCAGTGATTTCCAACTTCACCTCCTCCAGTTGTTCCCCAAGTTCGTTCATCTTCTTTTGAAGGTTCGCTAAGGACGCGTCATAGTCGCCGATAATTTCGGCCAAGTTGGCTGAGGGAGGGGTTTGTTGCGAGCTGAGAGACCCGAGATACTTATCGAGGAATTTTTGGGCATTAGAGTTCCTATAGATAGCTTGCTCGATGGTGGTCTTCTTGGATTCGAGACGCTTGAGTTCTGGGGAAGACTTGACCACCTCCGGAGGGGTGTATGGAGGTTTAGCCTGGGAGATGGTGACATCTTGAATCGTTCCAGCGCCCTTGCCTTCCACCCTAGGAGTGTACTCGTTTCAGCATCGCTACAGTGGTAGGGGATGCGAAACATACCTCAGGGAGTCGTGATTCAGAGCCTTCGGGAGACCTGATATGATAACCTGGTTTTGCCCGGTCTTCACAGGGAATCGAAGGGATCTTGTGATTTCGGCACGGTCAGAGTAAACAGACACGCCAGTGATCTTGCTGTCGGGGACACTGGACAGCTTGACAATGTGCTGCTCGAAAGGGGGAGGGTTGGTAGCTGGGGTCGTCATCGTGGATCGAGTCAGGGGCAATCAATGCTATGCGCGTTCAGAGGTTGGCTAAGTGGGTGAAAGGAGTGTTTGTTTGTTGCATTTATACGATTGGACCCCAGGCAGTGAGGAGCAATTGACAGAGGACAGCAGACAGCACAGCGAAAGTAATAGCAACAGCATTTGAAGTGCAGAAAGCAGTGTCGATCACGAGAGTTAAAAGTACCGAGAAGGCGCCAAGCCAACCCTAAGGCGAAAGTCGCGGAAGGTGTCGTGGTGTCGCGTTAGATTGTGCTCGAGACGCCACTACATATATCTAGGATAGTCAAAAGGCGGTCATATATCGCGCACTTGATTCGCCGCCTTCAATTGTGCCTCGGAAGTAAATCAAGCTTGCAAGCTTGAATTATTTCCGAGGCAATTGAATGTTCCTGAGCTGCATTTATAGCGGTCCCAAAGTCACCTTGTTACTCTGTTTTAAGGGGTCCTCCACTCTTCACTTGTTGGCTGGCCGAGACCATGATGGCGAGATGGGTGTATCACATATTTGCCGCTGCTTGGCCCGAAAGGCAAAGGCTTCGCGCTGGACCAAGATTAGCTAACGGCTTTTCACCTTTTCAATTTCTTTCGCCCACTACCTCTCAAATCCAATCTAATGTTGCTAATCCATACGACTATCGGACGACCCCAATCCCTCTGACTTCGTTCTGTGATGAATGAATTGAGGGTTCAATGATGAAAGAACCACATGAAGCCTTCTTACTGGTTAACTTCGGATTGAAGCCTCATCTTGATTGGAGCTGGCCAAACCACGGAGCAAAAGGTCGCAAAGTAAGAACTTCTTCTTCATCCAAGCCATGTTGTAGTTGATTGGACCCGCACCAAAATAGACGATGAAGGATGTTTCTTCGTCATGTCGGAAGGAACAAGTTCACGAAGCCACCAATGTGTCAAACAACACCGCTTTTCTGGAGAGGCCGTAGTTTTATCTTTGGAGAATCATTGCTCTCTGCGACTCTCAACCCCCATCACGATGCTCCGACAGGCCTTACTACTTGTTGGCGCTTTCGCTCATATGAGCCATGCTATGTTACGCTTCCCGTGCTCGCAGCTCGTAACTGAGCGCTTCGACCCGTAAGCCGCTATCACATTCCTACTGACTGTGCTGTCCCTATCGTCTCATATTTACTCTTATTAGCCTAGTAACCCCTGGTCAAGTTTCTCCACATGTTCACCAGATTGTTGGCGGGGTGCGTTCGAGAATATCATGATGAGACAGTAGACTGGAATGGCTAGTTAATCTTGGTTCGGAATCCTGCAGAATGCGTATGTTTCTGCATTAGTCCCATCGTTCGGTTCGCTAATTAACCATAGTTTCAACTTGACCATGGACCCGAGCCTCGACTTGCCTTCCATAGCGACTTGCACTACTTGTCGTTTCAAGGAGGATAAGTCCAACTACTGGACGGCAGTAATGTACTTCAAGCACGAGAACGGAAGTTTCCTTAGAGTGGGTACTAGGGAAGATCGCACGAATCACCCACCTTCATGCTGACCTATCGGGCAATATAGGTTCCTCAGATCCCAAACCACTTCACTGGCAACCCAAACGGGGGAATGACTGTGTACTACATTCAGCCTCCCGTTTTCGAGAAGGTTACTGCCTTTCCCAAGGTACGCGCTATTTTGCCGCATTGCTTCCTCCCGGAAAATCTATGGATGCTGATATTCAAATAATTCAATTCTGCTAGGGCTTCCGAATGATCACTGGTGAGCCGATGATTCGCGCGGAGAAGTATGGTTACTACGATATTCGCTCTTGGGCTCTGACGTTCCGATGCTGGGACACTTTTGGGCCTTACGATGAGTCTAACCTTTGGTATGCGGGACCTGGCTCGCGAGTTGATACGTTTTGGCTACCAAATAAGCCATGTAACGGAGGGATCCGTTCTAACATATTCTTCCCTTCGTGAGTTCGTCGATTTGCCATGGAAAGCACTCATTGGACTCTGCTCTTCAGATGCTGGGATGGAAAGAATATTGACTCTCCAGACCACAAGGTGCGTTTTCGTCGTTCTTCACTTGGTATCCCTTCCAGTGACACGATCATTTCAGAGCCATATGGCTTTCATCGAGGGCGATGTTGGGCCGGATGGCCTCTTCCTTCGCGATAGCACCTGCCCATCATCACATCCGGTTCGAGTTCCCCTCGTCTTCTACGAGATCGTCTGGGATACGAAGATATTCAGTGACATGTGGCCCAAAGACGGCAGCCAACCTTTCGTCCTCAGTATGGGAGATCCGTGAGCAATTTGACTCGTTACACCAGCGGCGTATTCTCAACGTCATGCGCAGGACCGGTTGGGGACACCACGGAGACTATCTGTTTGGATGGGAGGGTGACTCACTGCAGAGAGCAATGGATGTGTGCACCGACATCTCCGGTCGTCCTGCAGATTGTGCTTCGGAGCTGACCCTCTTGACCGACGAAGAGATCAATAACTGCAGACTGCCCGCAATGGTCGACGAGACGGTCGAGGGTGAATGTATGCTTTATCGTTTGATTCGTCTCGCCATTCTGTTAAGGCATTTTTGTGATAGATATCGCCAAACTCCCTGGATGTAACCCGCTCCAGTATGGGCCCGCAACCGCTACTATGGTACGGGATTGCGACGCGATATCTACAACAGGCATCGCAGCCACTGCAACACCGGCGCCAAGGAACTGAAATCAGCTATATACGTACCCTTTTCATCCATAAATGCCCTCCATGTGTCAAGGTTCCACTGTGCGAACCCCACTAGAACCAATATGAGAACCAAATCACAACGGACTGCTAGTACTTCTTGGCTATTCCACCCTTGGCCGCGCATCTATGCGTCACGTGAATCCTCAGAGGCCTATTTTTTGGTAAGGAGAAATAGGCCTACGAGGTATCTGCACCACACTTCACCCCCACCAAATTCCAAAGGGAGATCGTGCAGGTGTTCGTTCAGAAGTGCAGTTGCAGGTGTCAGGTGCGTTTTCGCTTCCAGGCTCTCCGCGGTCCTTCGGGAAACCAGTTTCCTTGGTGACCGCATTCTGTTCTCCGACGGCCTCGGTAGCGCTTTGCACCCACCTGCTTTCATAAATTCATATTCCATTCTCAGTGAGACATGGATATGTCGTGGTTCAGAAAACATAATTTTATGTCCACTGAGCGATAAACAACGGCATTAGCCTGCAATCCTACACAGCGCAGTGTTAGCTGTAGAATCACCATGTACTGATTGCCGCAGATTGCGTCGTTGAGGCGCCACTCTGTTTGTTTTTCTGGTGCGACATATTCTGAAACAAAATGGGTGACGCCAGATGCCACTCTTGCTGCCTCGGATCACTCGAGGCCACTTCCTTCTGTTCTCCTGACTGTGTATCCTTATTTTTGAGCGGGATACCGTCTGTCTACAAGTGTAGTTCACTATGTTATGTTTTCCCTGACATTAGCACCATTCATAAAGAAAGAAATTGTGACCCTTCCAACACAGGTATTTGAACACTTGATCTATTCATAAACACCGCATTTGGAGCTCAGTGTTGCTCCGTTGTTATAGCGTGTTCGGTGAGGTGTGGAAATATGATTGAATGACATATCGCGCGGCGGATCATCTCAGCGTCGGGGACTCAGGAGCGTAGGCTGATTCAATAGTTGGAATGGTTATACGCATGGTTCAGATGTACGCATCTTCGAACGCTCAATTGTTACACCAAACAAGCAACAGATTGGTCTATGTCGAATTCAGTTTGACATATCATCCTGTGGTTCTCAGACTTGAGTTGAGATGAGTTTCGTAAAATTGTAGAGCTCTTGTGTTCTGAGGGACCTAGGAAGAGCTACAGTGACCAGTTTATTGATAGATCGTATACCCCGAATCTCACATTATGGAATACTCCAATGTCTCCATCACGGTAATTCAAACAAAAATTGAAACATGCAATGTGGTTATGTGCAGGGGAATGGCCCTAATGCAAGCGAGAAATTAGCGGAATACACCGTCGTTTGTGAGCCTCAAAGCCACCTGGTTAAAAAAAGCTGTACGAATTTTTGAGCTGGGGCTACCTCGCAAAATGGGACGCCCATCTCGAATCTCGTATGAACTTTACTTGTTCACCCAGAATCCTTCGCTTGATTTTTTAACGAGTACCTACTGGACCCTGTGAAGGGTGTCAAATCAAAGATTTTATCGGGGCATTAATGAATCCGTTGTTTCCTAAGCAGTTAGACATTGGCGCACCCCACCGCCTGGCGATTTGTTTTCCAAACTAAATCAGGAGCACCGCGGCGGGCGGAGGGATTGATGGCGCTGAGAGCACTGCCACCGTGAACGCAATCTCTCATTCAAATTGTTGTTCAAGCGCAAACGCAAAGCCGGATGGTACTCGCATTGCTGTTATGAGACATAAATCATGCTCTTTGATTCCAGTGATTTTACATTTCACAGATCGCTTGGGTAGCATTCAATAGCGAGCGGCTACATTTCCTCCCGAAAATCCCGCTAACACGGTTCTAGTGCGTTCACAAGCGGGAAAGCGGGTCAGGAAGAGGTGAAAAACCATTCGAACTGTCTCTAAGAGCCTTGGATACAGTTTTCTGTCAGTGGTATTTGCAAATTACAGCGTACGCACGGTACCGGTAAGTCGTGTCGCTCTATGATGGCTGGAGTAGGTTTTCGAGTGTACAGATGGCAAACGCTCAAATTTCTATGCTCAGAAACAGAAATTGGTCACAGAGGCATTCATAAAGCCCGTAGTGGAGCCCCAACCGCCTACTGGCAGTATACAATGAAGGGTGGGGGCGACGGGGAGGATAGCGGATGCCGAACGGTGCCACATGCCGAACGGTCTGAATGAACTTGAAATGCCGAATGATAGGCAGCGGTCATCGCCGGCGCCGACTACCGGCTACAGATGCACACTGCAAGTGCAGCCAGAACGCCACTGCAGGGTGCGCATTTTACCGCTTTTGGGTAGAACACCTGCACCTGCAGGAACCCTCGGAGGCCTATTTTCAGTTACGAAAAAATGGGCCTCTGAGGCCTCTGATCCCATCAAAGTGTCCTGCCAAAGGTGGGCTATTCCGTGTTCTACGAAGTAGCCTCCTGGGCTCGTCCCTCCGCGGCCCAAGGCATCCGGAAGTCCGTCTCCCAGAGCCCAGGCTCCTACAGTCATCGCACCAGATAGTGAGTCGTGCACCGTGCGTCAGCAGATGAGCGTCTACGTCAGAAGATAGCCAAAATGATGGTGGACATGGATCCTCGTCGTCACCGATGGCTACTTAGGCAGCGGCGTGCACCGAAGGACTCCAACCAGAATAAAACATGAAGAAAGCGTGAGCGACGGCCCTGAGGTTTGTGTACAAGCCTGTGGAGGTATCTTTTCCGGAAGCCTAGTACATATATGCGGTCTAGCGTGATGGCTTCATATCTTATCAATATCCTTTCAATTTTTGGACTATAACAATGTTCAATCATCCTATTCACGTTTCAAATGTCGTTAAATCACGTCCATAAAAGAGTGAAATACCACGTAAAGTAACAAAATCAGACCTGGGAAGAGGCGATCTTGGCTTGCCCAGAAGCACTATCCCGGTTTGGCGTTGAAAGTTCCAGACGGTGGTCCACAGCTGAGGAGATAGTTAAAGGCGCAGCGCTGCTTCGCTCATGGTGACTCCTGTCCGATTCTTCGTCCTCAGCAAGCCATACAGGGAAGACAGAGCGGCTGAAGCGTGTAGTTTCGATGTTGTGCTTCGCCACATGAGTTCGGACGGCGATAAGAACAAAAACGATCCCTACCCAGCGTTGTCTCAGTACTTTATAGGATACGCTATCGAGACGGGCTCACCGGTACTAGGAATTGACGCGTGTTGTACAATGACAATCGCGGGGTGTGTTGTGAAAAAGAGAATGATCATGAGAACTTGCTCGAAGGTGTAGATGGACGCGCTTTCGATGATGATCCTGAGAACAGTGTACAGGGTGAGGCTCGATGAGACCAATTGAACTCCAACTTGTTGAGACATTCGATGTTGTTTCCAGATCCGATATGAAATAAGGCCGGTGGTGATGACGTTCTGAGCTACATTGAGAGGGAATGTCGTTCGAAAAAGGTGCTTCATTACAACCCGGCTAATTGAATCCTTGTGACGGAACCACCAGACGTTGATGCTCGATGTTGCTGGTAGAAAATGTCAGCAAATGAAGGTCAAAATAGCGGTTCGACCGTTCCATACCAAAGCTTGCGAGGAGAAGGATACAAGGAACCAAGAGGACCCAGTTGTTCCTCTGCCATACGATCCAACAACGATAGATCTACAGGAAGGCTTAGTACTCAGGGCTTGCTTAGAATTCGTGATCTTCGTACCACCAAAATGTCCCCGGTCCACGTAACCAGAGGTAGGACAATCGCGTAGGCATAGACACTCCAGTTGTCGAAATTGCGAAGGTAGTCAACGGGGGCGATAAGGGAGGAATCTTTCTGCAAAGCATAGGCTGCTACCATCTGGTACACAATGACGCCTAGCGCCTGGGAAGTCAAAGCGGGCGCGGAGATGTGATGCGAATGGTGCTCACCATTATGGAAGGTCGACAGTCCAAACATCAAGCTATTCCCCACCATAGTTATGATTGAAGCAGACCTGTCCGTGGCCTTCTTCCGCCTGAAAATAAGGACAGTCCCGGCAAACAAAAAGAAGTACATTCCTGGAAGGCTTGGTTGGCCAGCTCCACGTCTTTGAAGTGCCCGTGACTCACCGTAGATGGTCGACTAGAAGTTGAGATACGTCAGATTGCTGGGGTGTGAAGAGCGGTGGCGTTAACTACTCACCTCTAGCCAAAAGGAGATCAGGTAGTACGATCTGTGGGCATTGGTGCTTGGAACTAGCTGCTGAGTACCCTGAGACCCGCTCGGAGGACCTGCCATCGTTCTGGCCTCGAGATGTTCTCAGTGCCAATGGGTGTGGTTGACAGCGTTCACTCGAGGTCGATGGGAAGAACCACTCCGCCTCCGAGAAACCGGGGTGAAATGGATTTAACTCAGCTGATCTACCTTGGGAACGATGGCAGCCCTGTGCATCAGTCGTTACAACCATGAGATGATCGGACAACTCCGTCCGCGGTGGTGATTTTCCCATTGGCTTTTGAAGTGAGATGAAGTCGATGGCATGAGGAACGATAGCTATGGGGTGTGAGCATGTCTTATCAAGGTGCTGTCCAGAAGAGGAGCGGCTGTGCGAGCTTGAGAAACAAGAAATTACATGATGAAACTTGGGATGGTACGTACCACTACCAAACTCAGAGCGTGCCGAATTCAACGCTGTCTGAGCGGATTCACCACTCTGATTATGCCCTGTCAGTCTGTGGCGAAGGGAGAGTCCCGTCTGATGCGGTGGGAGGGAGGAAATGGCAATAGCTTAAATTGAACCGTGAACGTGAGAGAAAGCAGAGCGAAAGGGACGAAATGATCTAGGTCGCCGCTTCACCTTCACCCCATTGAGCTTTCCTGAGCGACAAATAGCGGAAGCTTCCCAAAAGCATCTCGTGTTGATCAAGCTTGGACATACAGTGGAGATTGTGCATTACTTACACCTTCATATCACCAAAGTTATCGTTATCGTCGTTTCGATCGGGTTTCAGCCTGGCAGTGTTGCTTGAGTGAGCATTGACTGCCAAGTCATCTAGTCGATGTTCCGCTGTCTCGTTAGTGACTGTGATCTGAATAGTGCCTCCATGTCCCGGTACAGATTCGCGTCGGCGGTGATTGGGTTCATCTGCCTCGTCCGACACGAGCCACGTAGGGAGTCCGCCGACGGGACTATGTCCAATGCCGTCACCTCTCCGAGTACCACTACGAGTTGACGTTTCTTTTCGAGCAGCGTGAGTGCGAACGGCAATGAGAACAAATACGATGCCTAGAATATTTCTTTTGAATAAGCCCCCTAGAATATATACCGGAACAGTATCGAGAAACTCGCTCACCGATGCTTGGTATGCTCGCATGCTGGACAATGGTTACTGATGGGTGTCCTATGTAGAATAAGACCGTCATTAAGAGCATTTCGACCGTATAGATCATCGCACTCTCGATGACTATCCGGACGACCTTGTTCAAGCTCAAATTGGAAGTCGTGTCGATTCCCGCCCTGCGACTTTTTCGCTGCATACTCCAGATCCTGTAAGTGATGAGACCCGTGGTGAGGATGTTTTGAACCAGATTCAAGGGAAACGTGATCTTCAAAACGCGGCGCATGACTTCGGCAGGGATGCTGCTCTGGTGGCGGAACCAGTGCATGTTGACTGCTGTAGTGGCTGTCGAAGCACGATTTCAGGACTCGATGGCTGCAACGCAGTTCCTGGTGTCTTACCGAAGCTTCCAAGTAATAGCACACAGGGAAGGAGGATGACATTAGTCCTTCTTTGCCAAACGAGATAACACCGGTAGATCTGTGGCCGTGAACGTCAGGATGGGCTGCATCTGAAAAGATGGAAGACGGCACACCACGAGAATATCTCCGAGCCAGGTGAGAAGGGCTCCAATTACTGCAAACAAATAGCAGTCCCATTGGTTCCAGTCACGCAAGAAAGTGACTGGTGCTGCTGGAGATAGGTCGTCCAAAGGAATCAGAGCGTAGGCCTTGATTGATCGGTATACGTTGGTAGCTGAGGTATCAGCTTAACCAGCTGGCCGCGTCCAATGCTGAATGTCAAGCCGATACGTACAGTTGTGAAGAGTTATGAGTATGAACATGATTACGACGGCGAACATGAAAAGATTTGAAGAGAATGACGATGGGCTGGTGTTGTTGCGCATGATCGACACAGCGAGACAAAACAAAAAGAAGTATAGTCCGTAGAGAACAGCCTAAGAAAGATATTTAGTGAGACTTGGTTTTGATGAAGATATCAGAGGTACTCACCTCAATCCAGAACGCAACAATGTAATATGACCGATACCTTTTCGTGTCTGAGTCGAAGTCCATTACGATGAACTTTGCCTGGAAGACTCTAGAGGACTGGGCGGGGCTGGGACGACGTTCAAAGGGTAAGCGAGGTGAGAGAAGCTTTGTTCCATTTGTAGAGCTACTAATAAGGCTCAACTTCCAGTGATGATAGAAATCAGGGAGTTATACGAACCGAGGGAGGAAGTGATGCTCTTGGCTCCACACCACCATGGCCATCGCGGAGGCAGCATGGAGAGAACATAATGTGAAACTTGATCCCAGAGAGTGAGCTCAGCGTTCAGCGTAGCCCCCGGAGAGAAATTATTTCTCATCAAAGGGCGTAAAAAGACGATAAACTGTGCCATAAGGGGGGATTCTGGACGGAGAGGTGAAGAGCCGAAAAAGAGATGAATCAAGGGTCGCCCTCATCTGAGAACGGCCTAACTAGCCATCGGTCACAAGGTATTGGATGTGACATAAGGGCTTCATGACGGTTCGTAGGCACAGAGGTTTGATGGCGCTGGTCGTGGCAGCTCATTGAGGCTCCGCTTGAATGGCGCTTGAATCACTTCGGGTCCATCGGCCGGTTTTGAAGAATAACGCGCTGAACAGTCGAACTCGGACTTTCAAGCATGCTACATAGCGGATGCATGACTTGGACATGAAGTATATTGTACACCAGATTTGTTCTCTCGCCGCTCCGCGTCGATGAGTTTACAGGAGGGTTCCAAATTATGCTACAACTTGGGAAAAATCGGCGCCATTGACACGATTCGGAGGATCACTACACTTTCATCGACTGGTCACTATCTGCTCCGTGGTCGTGTTTCATGTCGACATTAGAGTTGGATCTGTGGTTCAAGACTTCGAGTCGATGCTCTTCCGTTGTGGTTGTGACAGTGATGGGTAGTATGCTGGCTCCAAGATGGCCAGAGCCTGATCGATACCGACGGTGGTTGGTATCGGCCTCGTCGTCACGAAGCCAAGCAGGGAGAATACCAGCAGCGCTAGGTACAGAAACCTCGCTCCTGCCTGTCCCAGCCCCACTTGATTCGCCTCGGGCGATATGCGTCCGTACGGCGATAAGAACAAAAGCGATTCCTGTAGGTAAGTAAGATCACGTTCGTAGGTGTTTGAGGAATCTGTAGTGAGGTAAGAGTTGAAGGTATTTGCTCACCAGTAATGGGAATGCTCATATGTTGTACAATAGGTACCGATGGATTACCTATGTAGAGCAAGATAGCGATTGACAACTGTATAGCTGTGTAGATAAAGGCGCTTTCGATGATAATCCTCATCGCCTTCACAAGGTTGGGGCTCGTGGGGGACCTTTCAAATCCCGCTCTTCGAGTTCGTCGTTGTGAGCTCCAGATACGGAAGGCAATGAGACCGGTGGTGATAACGTTCTGTGCGACATTCAATGGGAATGCGGATCGAAGCACATGTTTTATTATCGAGGCGGGGATGCTGGTCGGATGTCGAAACCAGTGGAGGTTGACGGCAGTAGTCACTACCAATGACAGATGGTCCTAGACTCGAATCAAACTTTATGAGAGGCTTAAAACAGCACTTACCAAAGCTAGCTAGTAGAAGGAGACACGGGACGAGAATGATTACATATCTGCGTTGCCAGACAATGAAACAACGGTATATCTGTGGTATGGGTCGAAGATTATGAGAGAAAGAAGGATTGAGCCGATTCGGATGTGACTTACCACTAGGACGTCTCCAATCCAAGTTGTGAGGGCGCCAATCCAAGCAAACATGTAGCAGTCCCATTCGAACCAATCACGAAGGTGGGTGATTGGTGCTTTTGGGTCAGACGGATTTTCTAGCGGAATGGTGGCATACGCATAAATCATACGATACACATTTGTGACTGCGAGCCGTTAGTTGTTGACTGGCTGGTTCAAAGCGAAAAAGCTTACAGTTGTGAAGACTAATGAGGAGGAACATGAGTATAATGCCGATCATGAAAAGCTTCGACGAGAACGTCGACTG
Source organism: Candolleomyces efflorescens (assembly GCA_027579765.1). Classification (NCBI taxonomy): domain Eukaryota; kingdom Fungi; phylum Basidiomycota; class Agaricomycetes; order Agaricales; family Psathyrellaceae; genus Candolleomyces; species Candolleomyces efflorescens. The sequence continues at coordinate 57,561 of JAMZDL010000015.1, read as the reverse complement.
CATGGTCTTGGTCTTTCTCATGATGGACACCGCCATGCAAAAAAGGAGGAAATAGAGACCTGTAACGACGGTTAGCCTCTGCATTGCTCGCGGAAGGGAGGCCTAACCATAGAGAACAGCCTATGTAGGATATCAGCAACAACATAGACTGATGTGGAGCGAAGAGGGACTTGCCTCTACCCAGAAAGAGACCAAGTAGTAAATCCTGTACTTCTTGGTGGTGGGATCAGTGTCCATGGCTCGCTCTTGTCGCTGAGTTGGGGCAGGTAAACCTTCCTAATGGCACGCCTCTGTACTTATATCTCAAAATTACATACCCCAGACGAGTTCGCGGTTGACAGATCTGAGCACGACACCGAGAAAAACAGAAACAGAATGCCATAAATTTTGATCCCCGTTGTGTGCCACCAGGAAACCAAGGCCAACAAAATCTCTGGACGGATTGAGGTCCACGGCAGTGTAGACCATTACGACTGTCATCCTATCAAGGCGGGGGACTTGGGGCAGGGTTCATGAGAACAGTCTTCTACACGGTGTGAAGAATTGCATACCCTCTGATTGAATTGGCCCAGATTGACTGGGATGGTGGCGTTCAATTTCATGGCTTTCGACCCACTCCCTCTGGTAGGCACGGTTCAGACCGGCAATCACTCTCTGGTCTCTCACTCCACCTTCGGTTTCACCAAAGGATCGCCGCACCGCTGGTGTAATCGTACGTTCAACTGACAAACGTTCTAGCTGGAGTACGCTCGCAGAAGACTTCTAGCTAGGCCCGACCGATATTAGGCCAACCGAAATGGTCTCTTCAGCTGAGGAAAGCATAAGTACATACTGTCAAAATGACAATTGCGTACCTCTTGAGGGTATTTCCCCAGATCGACTCTCAAAGTTCGGCCAATCGGAGATGAGAGGCGGCGAACCTTTCTCGAAGTGGTACTACTAGAGTTTGGAAGCCCGTATATGACATCGTTGCGGAGAAACGATTGGTGCGAACCAATGAGATTCATCCGTACAAGCCTTTGTCAGGGTAGAGCTTCGCCCCTGTATTCTCATTGTCCCTTCTTCGAGGTTCTCTTTGAAGTTCGAAGTTGAGAACCTGGCTTCGTTGGAACCTCAGGATATTCTGTTTAGTCTGTATGTTCGCGTGAAGACTCACTTCCGATTTTCCAGCGAGAGTGATTCAAATGGTGATGTAGCAACGCTATGGCTCACCCTTCACTCCAAGTTGGGCTCCCACCTCGTCGGAAAGGCTCCTATCATGCATCTGAGAAGATTTCTACTCGCTGCAGCTGCAGTGGCGAACGCACCAACCGCCGAAGCTCTTATTCGCTTCCACTGCTCACAGCTTGTGACCGAGCGTCTGGACCCGTGAGTGGGCTGCCCAGGGTCTTCGTCAATGCCTAACATACAAGTTACCTTTAGATTGGTTACCCCCGGCCAAGTTTCTCCTCATCTTCATCAGATCATAGGCGGCGTGAGTTTTCAGGCCGAAATGACTTCGTGTTATTCTGAGCCATCGTCTCCTGCTCTGACCTGCTTTCCTTCATCTAGAATGCGTAGGTTCCCATTCCCCCCCGACGACGATCACTCGGATTGTTGATTTTGTACCAGATTTAACATCACGATGGACCCTAAGAACGATATCTCAAAGATCGCGACGTGCACAAGTTGCCAGGTCAAGGAGAACAAGTCCAATTATTGGACCGCCGTGCTCTTTTTCAAGCACAGCAACGGGAGCTTCATCCGAGTACGTCTCCGTTTTCGCGTTCAGTGGAGTCAATTAAATTGAACCCTGAGGCACCATCTTTTCAAGGTCCCACAGGCACCCAATCTCAATACAGGAACTCCGAACGGCGGAATGACGGTGTACTACATTCAGACGGACGCCAAGATAACTGCTTTCCCTATCGTTCGTTCTCTGATCATAGTATTTGCCTTTCGCCACAGCTCGTACTAATTAAAGCGATAGGGCTTCCGTATGATCACGGGGAATCCTATGCTTCGAAGTGAGAGCAGGAATGGGCCGCCAAAGGTGACTAGCTTCCGCTGTTTGGACGCTGATCTTGAGGACCACAACATCGGCCAACCCCCTGGTGGTGGCCCTGATCCTGTAGGCCTCCCGAGCGCGCCTTGCGAAGGTGTGGTGCGCTCGCAGACCTACTTTCCCCAGTAAGCGTGATATTCCCAGAGCCCACTCCATGATAAGCGCTGACACCCACTATTCAATTCAGATGCTGGGATGGTGTCAATCTCGACAGTCCCAACCACGCAGTACGTCAGTTTCCCTAGAACCGTGATGTGTTCCTTCGACACGAGTAAGCCCCTCACAAATGGGCTTGATTCCAGAGCCATGTTGCGTTTGCAGAGGGGCCGTTGGACGCATTCTCCGGCTTGAACTTCTATCGAGGGACATGCCCCGGGTCCCATCCAGTCAGATTACCCATGATCCTCTTTGAAACGATCTGGAACACCGAGCCCTTCAAGGATTTGTGGCCTGCTGATGGTAGTCAGCCGTTTGTGTACTCCATGGGAGACCCGTAAGTAATCTGTTGCCTGGTTGCTAGTACAATGTTGTTCTGATCACCGAATTGGCTTTACAATTGTACACCGTAGGACCGGATACGGCCATCATGGTGACTACATGTTCGGCTGGGAGGGCGACGCGCTTCAAAGGGTCATGGATAGGTGCACAGAATTCAATGGTGATCCGACGTATTGCAAGGAGATCTCAGTCCAATCAAGCGAAGAGATCAATAGCTGCGTCCAACCTTCGGTTGTCGATGAGAATATTGAAGGGTGTAAGTGGATGATTGATCGTGGAAAAGCGAGGCTCACCGTTGTGATTGAATAAAGACTTGGACGCCCTCCCTGGATGCAACCCAGTTCAGCCTGGCCCGGCGGAGGCGACACAGATTCCAACATGCGATGCAGTGTCGACGACGAAGGCTGTACATGCCACATCCACCCCGACTGCGGATAGAAATGATTGATGAGTCCGGTAATATGAGCATGAAATACTGGTAAGATACAAACTTTGGATAGCGAAAGCGCAGAATCAGTCATAGGGTATGTGCGAATTGACGGGGTCGGATGTTGTTGTTCTTCGTGAGAGGGATGAGCATGTATCGTTGTTCAGCCATGGAAAAGCACGCTCGGGGGGCTCAAGTGGTGAAAAATCGAACGAGGGAAGGCTATCAGCAGCCTGAGAGCGAGGCAAGTAAGTTCGGACGACCATAAGAGCGAAAACGATGCCTAGTCAAGCATGTACAGACCGTGAGCTGGAAGTATAAGTCGAAATTGAGCGATTGAAAACTGACCTATGCTCGGGAGTGTAGCATGCTGGACGATGACCACGGCGGGGTGGTTCACGTACCAGAGGATGGTGATGACAAGCATTTGGAGGGTGTAAATCATGGCACTTTCAATGACAATGCGCAACACCATCAACAGGCTCGGCGCACCCCCCGCCGAAACAAACTTCACCCCAGCTTGAACTGTCTGTCTGTGTTGCGCCCAGATACGAATCGAAATCAGTCCGGTTGTCAGAATGTTTTGAATCAAGTTAAGTGGGAAGGTGCTGTTGAGAAATACTCGCATAATTGGCCAAGGTATGGAGTCTCTGTGGCGAAACCAATACAGATTGACCGTTGTCGAAGCTGTCAATGGCGATGAGATGAATCGATCCTTCCCCACCAATCGATGAACGCCTACCAATGCTCGCGACTAGTATCGCCGAAGGTAAGGCAATGAAAATGTACCTTCTCTCCCAGACAAGGAAACATCGATATATCTTTTAAAACACAAAGAAATGGGGATCGGTGAGTTGGCAACGGAGGTGTCAAGAGTGGGACTCACGACGAGTATGTCACCGAGCCAGGTAACAAGCGCAGAAATGATCCCGAATGCTAATGCGTCCCATTTGTTCCAATCACGAATATAGTTGACTGGTGATTGTGGGGTCGGGTCGGCGTCCTGTACTGTGACGAAAGAGTGTAACATGCGATATAGATTCATCACTGTAGAAGCTTTCAAAGGGCAGTCAAATGAGTAAGGAATTCAAGACCTACAGTTATGAATGCTGATGAGGATAAACATCGCAACAATGCTCCCCAGAAAGAAGGTAGAGGAGCTCGTCCCAATTCCAGAGTTTCGTTTTCTTTTCAACGCTGTTATTTGCATAGCGGTCGCGAAAAGAAAGAGATATAAGCCTAATTATCCACGCTCGGAACGTCAGCCAAAACATAGAGAGACGGTGGCGACTGACCATAAAGAGTAGCCTGCAGATTGGCAGTAAATGTTAGTATGAGGCTATGAGCCCACCCTCTCCAAGTGTACAACGACAAACCTCGAGCCAGAAACTGACCAAATAGTACTGTCGATACATCCCAATCCGGGGGTCCAAGGCCGCAAGGAGTGCCATCGCTCTATTGCTCCGAGTGCAGAGTTCAGCGCTGGAATATGAGTTGTCAGACTCTGCCCTTACGCCAGCGAGGGCGCCAGAACGTTCAGGGCAGGGAAGGGGACACAGGAGAAGCCCTGAACGTGGTCGCTGTTAGAAACGCCATGAGAGAATAACTCTTATCACCGAACCGTCCCCACGGACAGGCACCGACACCGGAGTACGGCATTCTCCCCTTCGGTGCTATTGACCGATTTCGGGAGCCTTGCGATTGATAGTCAGTGAGAGCTGAGCGCTGAGCGATTAACTTGAGATACACAGCGAGAAACACAGCTCATACTACGATATCGGCTCTGGACAACTCAGGAATGGGTCGTAAAACTTAGCAGGAGCCCATGGGGAATGCCGTTATCTTCTGCAAACAAGGCTAGACAAGCGCGATAATCAATCAATATGGTCTCAACCGTCTTCCACTCACTGCTTGATTTGATCTCAAACTTTCGCCTCCTTAATTAGATCGAGCCACGATGCCGTTCGAGTCAGGGAAGATTTACAAGCTTTCAAACTTCAAGACAGGCTCCGCCTTGACTTTGAAATCCTCGACCTGCCTCGGTAAGCCTGGACTGCCAGCTTGAGGTTGATCTCAGTTCATTGATCAGTAGGAGCGACTAGTGGTTGGCGATATGTTTGAAGGAAAGCCAAACCAGCTGGTAAGATGACGCGAATCTGAGTATACACCACGGAAACGTCGACCATTCGTATCTAGTGGGAGGCAGAATCCACACCGATGGGATCCTGGAGCTTCAAGAATGTTGAGCACCCAGGTCTCTATCTCGGGCTCGAGAGGAAAATCGTTGCAAATGATGGAGAACTTGTCGTTGGCGTCTCATACCCATTCGCTTGGGCGCCGAAGCGTGTCGGCAAAGCCGCCTCGCCTGTAATGTTCAAGTTTGTTTGTCCGCCGTACCTTTGGCAGGTTCTTCGATGCTGATGGAGAGACTAGGCTATGCATACCTTACACGAATCAAGTGCTTGATCTCAACCTCAACGGTGGTTGGGCAAACGGAATCCGAATCCAGGTCTATACAGATTGGGGGGTTCGCCAGGATAACCAAAAGTGGATCATCAATACAAGTTTGCACTACCTTCGTCGATGGCTGCTAGCAGTTTGGCTGAGTCTCGATCCAGATACTACGTTCAAGCACCCGGTAACGGCAGGAGGGATATACAGGATCACCAATCGTGCGAGTGGTACAGTAGTTCATGTTGAAGACAGTAAGAAAGGTGCGTTCAATCGCATAGCATGCCCAGTCCAAATGTTCTTATTCAAGCACTCTCGTGGTCCGCCATAGTTGCGGGATATTCCTTCAACGATGGCCGAAATCAAAAAGTGGGTACTTACTGTCGATGGGAATTGTAGTTCGCAGACACGTACTCGCTCTGCCGAGCCTCGGTAGACGACTACTGACTACTGACTCCCCTAGTGGGAAGCAATCCTGGACGAATTGACGGGGTTCTGGTGTTTCAGAAACCCCTGGAGTGGCCTCTACCTGGCAATCGATAGCGACCTCAACCCTGCTGAGAAGGTCTCCAAGGCTCGGGTTGTCGGAGTTCCGCAACGCTTTGCATGGGATCTCTTGCTCGCGCGAGGATATGGTCACCAAGGAGAGGAGTGTCGGTGAGCCAAGCATCCGTCTTTCTCTATGTGGTATTTGGCATCCTGATTCCCTCTACCACTCTTCTCGACTCGACCCTTTACGCTCCTAGTATCGTCCTTCCGTATACAGATCTCCACTTGGACTTGGATTCAGGAAAGGCCGACCCTGGGGCGATCATAAATATATCCCCCAGAGAAACAGGTGGATGGAGGCAGTTGTGGAAGTTCGAGCTAAGTGAGTCTTGGTTGGAATATTTGTCGCCATCTATGATAAATGATCTTCGTCCAGTTGACGGGGGCAACCTCAACGTCAGTGACGCTCCCGCTGTCAGAGAGCCCGTCTGAGGCTTTGCCTTCAGTAGTAGATAAATGTACTACTCGGACTGTTCGAAATGACACGAACGAAATGGTATTTTCGTCCTCCGTCTCGCACCCTTGGGACCCAGTCGGAGAAACTGCAGTAAGATATATAGCCATGCCACTGGTTCTCAAATTCTCGTGTTGGCTTGCTGGGACTCGTATACTAGCTCACTTCTTGCATACTGAGGATCGATTGGAAAGGTGCAGATGCCCAGTGGATCCACAAGTCCAAACAACACCAACGCACTCGAACGAGGCAAGGTGATCAATCGATGTTCTATCCTACTTCCATCTCCATATCGCTCCAGGACGTTTCTTTGGGCGACCAAATATTGTTAATATGCCTTTGGAATCTGGGAAGGTATATCGTATCTCGTCCGTCAAGACAGGACAGGCTGCTACTTTGAAAACACCGAGCTTCATCGGTGAGTAGTAGTAGTTGTACATCCTAGCCTTTGTCCTACTGATCACTAGCCTCTTGCAGTCCTAGCAGAAAGATTCGAAGCGAAACAGACTCAGTTCGTAAGTCCTCTGGTTCCACTTGACCGCTCCTCGGTTGCGAAGGCATTCTTTTATCTTCCCCCCGAATAACGCTGACATGACCTTAGTGGAAAGCACAAAAGACACGTGCAGGATTCTGGTCCTTTGAGAACGTCCAGCACCCAACCCTCTATCTAGGGCTCGAATTTGGCAGGGTGGTGCAGAACGGAGACGCGATCTCGGGTGTACCACAACCTTTTCCTTGGGAAGTCAAACACGTCCCAGGGACCGGCGATTCAGCTTTCTGGTAAGTACGCCGCATCCCTCTGGGTCCACAGCACGCTCTCCCATAGTCACTAATACGCCCACATCTGTCTCTTTTACCTGTAGGCTATGCGTACCCAATACGGATCAAGTGTTCGATCTGCACGACCATGGGGGCTGGGCAGACGGGATCAAGATACAGGTCTATAGCAACCTTGGGAAGGAACAGATCCCACATCAGTGGAGGATCGATCCAGGTGCGTGTCAGCCGTATTCGTATACTCCAGTAATAAATTAATCTGACATTCCCCGCGCAAAATTAGATCTCACCTTCAACCCACCCGTCAAAGCAGGGGAAGTCTACAAACTTGTCAATTGTCATACCGGTACGGTGGTCCAGTTGGAGGATAACAACGATGGTGCGCTCGATCAGTGTACGATTTTCTCGTAGACGGAGTTGGGTTCTGATATTTGGGCCCTGGGGCATCTCTTTTGATCGCAGTTGCGGGATTCAGCTTCAACGACGGTCGCACCCAAAAGGTGAACCTTCCGCCTCAAGCAGCCCGTTCCTGCACTAACATACCATGATATCTCTCTACTCTGAATCATATGTAAAGTGGGAAGCCATCCCGGACGAAGGTTCCAAAACATGGTTCTTCAAAAACCCTTGGAGCGATCTCTACCTAGCTATCCCCCGCACCTCCACCGTGCACGTCGGACTTCGAGTCATGGGATCCCCGCAGCCTTTCGGATGGGACGTCGTGCCCAATCATCATCAAAGCCAGGAGTTTCGGTGAGTTCAAGAAACGAACTCGTGTCAAATGGTGATCAAAGCTGATATTCCAATCGTTTATCCGGGGACCTGCTCATATTCCTCTTCTTCCTGCGACCTTCAACCGTACCTATAATTCGTATCCCTCCACTGACGTTTGCGACTTGGAGACTGTTCATCCCCTACACAGATTTCTGCGCAGACTTGTGGGGAGCCAACTCGGCACCTGGCACTCCAATCAACCTTCACCCGAGACAGGATTATGGGTGGCAGCGTTGGAAGTTTGAACGAGGTGAGTGAGTGATCCAACAGAGCTGCAATTTTCTCCGATATGATAGATAGTAGCCGACTCACCGAAAAGTTAGTCACCCTCTGCAGCTGCCAGAGCCAGAGTCGTACATCGTAGGCGAGGTCATACGTACATGATCATGATACTGGACTTAAGCTTCGACTCGATCTCTTGTACAAGTTGTATATATGTCGTTCCTATGAATCGTACCCTGATAACGTGAAGAAGAAGAAGAAGAATTGGAGCCTTCAATTTCACCCACCCTATCCAATGAATGGTCTAATTCGCTAATTATATGCTCCCTCCTTTCGTATGCTCTCCCGATGTCGACTGGCCAAACCCAATCCAATCACCGCTCCATCAATCGAGTATTTGCTACCTACTCTCCATATAACTTTATTATACTGGGAGGTTTGAAGAGCGAGCGTTAAGCAAATCGATAGGCAAGTCAGGTTGCGTCGCGCGCGCGACGATTATAAACCGCCTCCTCTTCACCTTCCCCTGAGGCTCTGAAATTTGAGGTACAGTAATATGAGTAGCGGGCCCTGCGGCGCCAGCCGGCTCAAAACTTGATATGATAGACCTCTACGGGCTTCAACTCGAGCTTGTGCAAAATGTATATATATTATATACCATTCCTATGAATAATCCTACACCGATACCGTGAAGAATTTGAAGAATTCGACGAATCCACCCAACACGAGGCTGCTTATTATATGCTCCTTATGCTCTCCACCGACGCTCCCCGAATTGAGAGTACTTGCTACTCTCTGTTAACCTTCACCCCGCGGTGCATATGTTCGCTCGCACGTATACGACGTTCCCCCCACTTGACTCCCCCACTCAACTGCTCAACTCAACTGAGCACCGATTCAGACACCAAAACCTTCTTCCCAACATGACTCACGAACCCTTCGACCATCCTCCGATCGGTACCGTAGACCCACTGGAACTGCAGGGAATAACACTCTTCATGGTTGTCGGTGTCTTGGTGTCTCGATCCCGATTGAGGAACTGCATTCGAACTTGAACTTGCAGTAGGAGTTGGAGTTGGAGTGGGGGTGGGGGTAGGGGTGGGAGTGGGCGGGACGATATGCACGGTGCATATCATCTTAAAAGACGCAGACGGAGGAGTTGTGCGTCTAGACTTGACTTCCCGACTCTCGAGTTGTGCTTTCCTTTTTCTCTTCTTTTCTCCTTCTCCTTCTTTTTCTTCGTATTCCCCTTCGTATTCCCCTCCGTCCTCGCTCGCGCCCCGTAGTTGTAGTTGTTTCATACCCCTCCGAGCACTCCTCCGCGCACTCCGACTCCATACATCCTCCACAGCAAACACGACCCACCCGCCCGTCGCTTGTCGCTCGAACGTGAACGTGTCCCCGACCGCGGAGTCGTGGATGGATTGGAGGGTTTTGTGGAGGGATTTGGAGAGTCTTGCTCGTTCTTTTCCTTCTGTTTCTTCTACATCTTTTACGTTTCCTCCTTCGCCTGTTCCTGAAGCTACTCCTTCACGTTCACGTTCACCTTGAACTACCCCTGAAGCTACACCTTCGCCTACCGCCGGCACACGACGAGCCGAACGCGCACCACGAGGGATCACGTACCGAAATGTCGTTTTGGGCGGTTGGATCTTGGAGAGGACGTGTGTGGGTGGGAGGTGTGGGAGTCTTGATATTGTCTGTCGTCGTTCGTCGGTTAGTGAGTTAGTTTCAGAGTGGAGGGAGAACGTACATCAGGTAACCTCCACCCATCCAACGACCACCCGATCGCCCACCTCCTCGTTTGACCTTGTACGAATTCTGTTATGGCGTAGTTCGTAATCTACATATCAACTGTCAGTCAGCCTGTTCTCTTTGGTCGGAATACGGAGCTGCGTATCGAAGGGACAAGACGTACATCCAACTCCCGTAAGAGGCTAACGAGCTTTGGGACTGAGGAGAGTTTACCGAGCATCGAGGTATACCATCTGTCCCAAACACACGGACCGATTAGTCGATGGGTAGGTGGGGTGGGGTGGGGAGTAAGAGTACGTACCGACACCTTCCGGGCCCTAATTCCACACTCTCCTCCACCATCCTCGCTACGAACCCAACCTCTCCGCCTTCCCTCTTACACGACACCAAACCCACCCTTCCACCTCCTCCTCCTCCCCCACCTCCTCCTCCTCCCCCACCTCCTCCTCCTGCAGGTTCTTCAGATGTACCTGTACCCGCGTAGATCATCTCGTTCTCCGACCCCGAACACACCTGCAACGGTACCTCCTCTTTCCCAAGTTGAGATTCCTGTATCTCAGCGACGCTCGAATAGAAAGGCGGGTTGCACATCGTGAAATCGAACGCCGTGGACTCGGTAAGGAAGAGGGGGGAGAGGAGGGGGGAGGTGGGTGTGGGTTGGACGAGGTGGATGTGGGAGTGGAGGGCGTTGAGGTGGATGTTGGTGTGTGCGTTTGTGAGGGATTTGGAGTCGATTTCTACGGGACGATAACCGTGAGCATGAGTGAGGATCTCGGCGACGAAGGCACGCGAGGCGTACCGGTGGCGACGACCTCCCATTCAGGTTCGAGTTTGCATAAGAGCAGGGGGTATATCGCGGACGCTCCAGTTCCACTATAAGTTGTAATCAGGCCCACAACGACAACGACGGATGGATGGACGAAGGGGCGTACACGTCGAGACCCACCACCTTCCCACCTCCCCTCCCACTCCCCATCGCCTGCACGATATCCTGTATCCACAAAACATAGTTCAAGCGGTTAGGTACCTACCGCACGTATCAGCGACCACCACCGCACTTTGGATTGGATCGGAAGAACGCACGGGTGGACATAGCCGGTCCTTGGGCAAGTCTACTTGGAGTCCGAAATCGACTTGAAGGATCGCCCGGGTGAGTGCTCTGTACTATACAGCACTTCAGCGTCAATTCAGGTCGTACAGCTAGTGTTCGTCGACATACCGTTGTGCATCGTCGTCCTTGAAATCAATCGACCCGGTTTGGGTGTTCACGCTGAGGATTTTGAGGGCGGGGTTCGTGAGTATGAACAAGGAGCACGTACTAGGGGTTTAGTTCAGGGTACTTTTGAGAGAGCGCAATGAAATCTATACGGTGGCGGTATGGGTTCCGAGGATGCATGGTGGTCGAAACCAAAGAGAATCGCGTTAGCTGCTGCAAGGCAAGGTTGGTTACGGCACCTTACGGCATTGTGAAGCACAGGTCGAGATGGAGGTATCAAGGCACTATAGCCAAGTGGTTACGGCGATGCACTCGAATCGCGATCGCGAGTTGATATGCATTCCTCTTTGAGGGCGCAGGTTCAAATCCTGCTGGTGTCGGTTGTCTTTTTGCTTTTATTTTCCTCAGGCGCAAAACAAACTGAGGGTTTGCGAAAACGAAAAGGCTTTGGTGTGTGATGTTGAGTGCGCAGCAACCTTCGATGTATAATATGATCACTTGCTCGCTCCCTTTCACATAATCCCTTTGGTATTCCGAGCTGGTTTCGTCCTTTAGAAGCAGACACCAAACATGGAGCGGCCTTACTTATCCAAACTACGTTACCTGTCCTACTACTGACTCACGAGCGACTCCCTGAAACCCGGCATCGGTGCGTCGAGTCATTTGTGTGAGAGCCTATACCGAAGCGAAACAACACTCTCGTCACTCTATCACCAAAACAGAAGGTTCTAACGGTACGATTGGAAGTTGGTTTTCAATTCAAGCTGACTTATTGCGCAGCTCGGAACGGGTGAAGGTAGGACTAACCGCTCCCTGTCGTCTATAAAGTCGTAGGTAGGATTGAAAAATACTGGCATCCAATCAACTCACTCACTCAAGTTATCTCTCCTCCTTCTTTTCCACTAGAATTCTGGAATTCAACAATGTCTTCCTCGACCTCCGAACAACCCTTCCGGATCTCCATCCCCACATCCTCCCTAACCTCCCTCCACCAAAAACTCGAGTTAACCCGACTCTCCCAACTCAACTTCAACTTCGACTCCCCGTCCGACTCGGACGAAGGATGGGAATGCGGTGTCCCACCTTCCGAACTCGAGCGGCTCATCATATACTGGAAAGACACTTTTCTGCCGAAATGGAAAGAAGTTATCGAACCCAAGTTGAATGAAGATCTAGGACCGCAGTTTACAAGAGATATCGAGGTGGAAGGGTTTGGGAGTGTTAATGTGCATTATGTGCATTGGAGGAGTGAGCGTGTGGATGCTGTTCCGTTGCTTTTCGTTCATGGATGTAAGTTCAAGTTGCCGCCTGTTCAGAAGTTATCTTCCAACTGTTGAACATTCGGAATTTTGATCCAAAGGGCCTGGAAGCGTGTTGGAAGCCGTCAAGATCCTACCCTTGCTCGTGAACCCAGAGTCAACGGACCAGCCTAGTTTCCACGTCGTCGCTATAAGTTTACCTGGATTCGGATTCTCGGAGGCGCCTAGGAAGAAAGGGTTCGAAGCTGTCCAAATGGCCGAGGTGCGTTACCGTTGCTCCCATTTGCCCCATCCTTACCCCACACCCCATGCTCTAACGCCGAAACTTCAATACTAAAATATTGTACTAGGTTTGCAATAAACTGATGATCTCACTTGGATACCCCGAATACGGTACGTACTAACGCGTGTCTAATTATAAGCAGAGTCGATGGTGACGAGGGTTTTGGTGTAGTGACTCAAGGAGGAGACGTAGGATCTTTCGTCACGCGCAAGATGGCGCAGATGTACGGTCCGAAGCATACCAAAGCGTGGCATACCAACTCTCCCATGTACGTCCTCCTCCCCCTCCTCCCCTCCCCCTTCCCCCCATCCCATCCCAATTCCCACTCACCTCAACACTAACCCTCTCCCTGCAGCGGCGAACCCCCGCACCCCCTCACCCGCCCCCTCCTCTTCCTCTCGCACCTCCTCTTCTCTTACACCCCCTCCGAACAAGCAGGCTTACAACGTACCCTGGAATTTCAGAAAAGTGGGAGTGGGTACTTTGCGGTGCAGTCGACGAGGCCGGGGACGGTGGGGTGTGGTTTGGATGATTCGCCTGTGGGGCTATTAGCGTGGATTTGGGAGAAGATGGTGCTTTGGGCGGATGGGTTTGGGTGGACGGATGATGAAGGTTCGTTGTTTTTTTTTCTTTCGTTTAACGGACAAATTTGTTCGTTTCCCTCGGACTTCGGACTTGGATTGGTCATTACCCTTTCGACGAATCGGTGAAAGCAAAGCTGACCACGTACTTGTGTTTGACAACAGTCTTAACCTGGATATCCATATACTGGTTCTCGAAATCAGGTCCAAGCGCGTCACTTAGGATATACTACGAGCTAGCGCAAGCGTACCCCGAAGGGATATTCAGCGGTGTACGGACTCCCATACCCGTAGGCCACTCGTACTTTCCCAAAGACCTTTTCGTCGTTCCCAGAAGGTATTTATTTACCCGCTTCCTTCCTTCCTTCCTCCCCCTCCCTCTCCTTCACTTTCTTTCCTTTTCTCGGGCGTGAGGTCAACATAACATAACATATTGATAATAACGTCGTTGATTTGGAATTCAGGTGGATCAAAGCGTCGAACCCGACCTTGGTATTCGAGGCGGACCATGGAAGTGGTGGACATTTCGCTGCGCATGAACGTCCGGAGGAGCTTGTGGGTGATTTGAGGAGGATGTTTGGGAGGGGGGGACCGTGTTTTGGTGTTGTTCCTGGGAGGAGTGGGTATTAGGATCACACTGTTCAAGTTGAAGTTGCTAGCTGGTAGTTTGTTTGTTGGGCATTAGGGCCCGTTTTGAGATATGTAGCGAGAGAAATTCGAATTCTTCGTTGCAGAGTATCGTATCGTACACAATTCTGACATCATTCGGAAGGTAAGTAAGTCACTAAAGCCTAAGTGTGGAAGGATCATAGCAGGAATCGAACGTCGATAAGGTCGTCGGTCGTCGATTCGTTAAACACTCTCCTCAGAGTAACTATACTTCTACCGGCATTCCAACGGTGGTTAACAAAGTAACTTTCAGGCCTTAACTTGCCTCATACAAGATTAACTTTATTTAACTTTTTCGACCCAAGTTGAATTCGTCGTTTCAAGTTAACTCAAGTTCGCCCAAGTTATAGTCTTATCAACAGAAGCTCATGCAAAAACTGTACTAGTTGGTGCCTACCTCGGCCCCGTCAATCGCTAGAGTAAAAGACACTTGAATTCCCTCGCCTCCAAAAGTTATTGGATTTCTCAAATAACCCAGCATCCCCAATGCCTTGATCATCACTTCACCTACTCTCGCTCTGGATAACGTTGGCAGCTCAATTCACTTTACGGAGCACGGCAACTCAGATACACTATCTCAAGCTGCGCTTTGGAATAGATACTGTCCAGTAACTGTCAGATCGTCATTTAGTTCTAAGTCAAGTTCAAGTACACCCAAGTTAAGCCCAAGTACATCCACGCTGAACCCAAGTTTAACCAAGTTGAGTCCAAGCTAGCCTCAAGTTCAGTTGATGTACACCAAGTATCGTAGAGAACTTGAGACCGTTTCGGCGTTGACCTGAGTGGGTTCAAAACGGTGTTCTTTGTTTGTACACGAAGGTTTGTTTGGTTTATCAAGCTTGCCATTTTGGGTTCACCGATACCTTACGCCTAGTAACTCGGGAGTCGGAATTATATCGTAGCATATGACTACATGAATCATTTGAGAAGAGGACTCTCTCTATCACATAATATCTAAGCCATACAAAACGAAGGGAGACGGGGACGAGCACGTCACCTGCTAGTATCGGCTGACTGCGAAGTTGGCCTTGTTTGTACACCAACAAAACCTTCTGCCTCTGTACAGACGTCGTTGGTTTAAACTCTTGTCTTTCAGCCGCTTGAGACAACACCAGATCAATACCAAGCAGTCAATTGCTAAGATCTGGACAGTTGAACAAGTTTTTCAATTTAGCCCGAGAGATTGGCAGTGGGCAATATGGCTGGGGCACGTTAACGTGCCGCCAAGTTAAAATGCTCCAAGTGAGGCACGGACAAGTTAGCTTTTTTTAGCAGGGAGATTCCCTGACAAGTTAACTTAAAAAGTTACTTTGTACACAATCCATTCCAACCCATCAGCGAGAGCGCAAGATCGACCATAATTCCACCTCACCTTCGACTCTATGCCGTCTACCATCGGTGCCTCCGGCTCGATTTCGCGAAGAGATTCCTTGGACGTCAGTCTGTCAATATCGTGAGCCAATTTTCCCTCCATTTAACCTCCAACAGGGGACTTACACGCTCACGACAGAAATGATGTAGACTACGAAATCGACGTGCGAACGTGAGTATCGGGAAAAAGAAGACGGAAATGAGGGAGCCTACGTTGGCTGGTCATCAAAGCTGGTATGATGCTGTACAGTGCAATCAGTAGTCTGCGTTGAAGATGGACATGCGTAATATACGAGAGGACATACAAATAGTAGGTCCCGGAGACGAAATAGTACTATTGAACGGAGTCGAGGTCAGCGTTATCGAAAATACCGGGAGATGGGACGTACCAGGAACACGTTGAGCATCGCACAAACACTAGGAAGAAAATCGGGTTAGCTGTTTGCGAATCCACACTCGGAAGGTCTTTCGAAGTTCACCTGGTAGCTGCTGCACGGTTGATAGCATAGATGACCAACCGATCCACGGTGTCGTGTACCCTAATCGATGTTTCAACTGCCTGCACGGAAAAGAGGACTTGAATCCTGAGAAAAACTTACTTGGTGGAAACAGAGCCGTAGACGTGGTACAGATAGCAAAGGGTTACGGTGATCACGATGTCAGCCGCAGCCGTCGCAGTCCCTTGCATGGCGGTAGCTCTCTGCCAGTCGAGTGAGCGACGAAGAGATCGAAAATAGCAAACCGGAACTCACGATGAGGAGAGGCGTGTGAGAAGCAAGGTCAACGAAGGTCTCGCTCGTGGCTCTGGAGGAAAGGTCAGCATCTGCCAATGATCTCAATTCACGCATTGGGTTCACTCACTCGAGGTGGACGAGGACTAATGCCAGTGGGTGGTTCAGTTGGAATCATCAGTGGAAGATCGAGATGGTTTGAGAAGGCGTCCAACACTCACTGCATCCATTGACTTCGGAGTTGGACAGATGTAAGCACGCCATGCTGAGACGTTGCTTGGAATTTAGACGTACCTAGCTGCAAAAGAGCCAGGGCAACCTTTAACGAGTCCGGTTAACATATGATCTCGATCTGGAGTGCGATTCAGTTACTACACGCACCAGAGGGATCAGAGCGAGGCGTGCACTACGACAGACGGTCTTCGTTACTATACAGCAAATGAGAAAAGGGAGTCAGAATAAGCGATCAGCACATACATGTCCAGATACGAGCAGCGAAGAACCTGCCAGTGGATAGTCAGCCGCATCAATGCCACAGGAAGGAAGAGAGAGGCGAAAAACACACACATTTGGGCAATGAACGTGATTAAGAAAACGCAGATAAATTTTCCTGGAATGGTGCTATGGGAAATTCAGAGTTTGCTCTCGAACTCGAACTGGAAGCTGAACCCGATCGAGATACGGACAATTCGATAATGCCGCGAAGGTCTTGAACTCCATCATGTCTGCTTATGGTGTCTCGGTACGATTGGTGGTTTACAAAGATAGTTTGAAGGGTAGCTAGAACGCTGGGGAGATGTGAGATAAGGTGGAAATGCGTGCAGAAGAAAGACGTACATCATCATGCCGACCATGACCCTGACGTAGAGAGGATCTTTACGAGCCTGGCGTCGAAAGTATTGAATGGCCATGAGCTGCATGTGGTTGGTAAAACTCTGCTCTCCGAAAGATACTGTCTCCAAAGAAGCGACTGACGAATGCAATCCCGAAGAAACTTAAATCGATCAAATCAATAAACCAGCTATGGTTGAAGGAAAGAGCATCGCACAAGCAGTTAATCATGGCCGAGATGAGTTGCGACCCAGTCATGTTTGCAAATGTCGGAGGTTGTCTGATCCTGGCCATCTTGAGTGCTAGCAAAGAAAGGGGGAAGCCCGATTCGACGATAAGGAAAGGAGAGAACGTTCCCTAAGGAATCGCTTCAGAGGAGGAGGGCGCTTTATATCGCTCTCAAGATCATCCATATTCTGTTTACGGCCAGTTCTTCAGCACGGGACTATTTTACCTGCCGTAATGTGTGTCCCCTCTCGATCAAGGAGGGTGACCATGTTTGACAGCGAGAGGGAGCCGTTTACGAGCCACGCTAACCTAGAAATAGTATAAGGAGTGATTGCCAGTGTTGGATGAGGCGGCAAGAGAGTAAAACGGGTACCAGCAGTGTAGTCCATTGAAGTACCGAGTTGTAGTCAAGGGAGCTCCAGCCCACAAAAATCCGTTCCCAGCGCAGAAGTCGCCTGTCTGTGGGTCCACTCGGCGAAAGCGGCGGTCCTCTCTCCGTTCACCTAGGGGGGCACTCGACGATAGTCAGGAACCTTCTCACCTTTATAGATAATGTCAAGCAGTGATGATATCAGCAGTAATAATCGGCGAGATCGCGGCAGATGGAGCGTTTGTAAGGCGTCGAGCAATATTGGATCGACTGTGTGAGGATCAGTGGATCAGTCCCTTTCATTTCGAGATGTGGGCACCCAGAGAACACCCAAAACGCTTGAATCCACCAGCCTGGTTCTTGCACACTCAAGCAAAAGGGGAACCTCTGTCTCCGAGAGGGTATGAATGTAGTAGAGCGTACCAGCTGATCCATAGAACAGACGTAAGCGATGTCAAGTGGACCAGCACGAGGACAGCTCAGTAGACATACCCGGTTCGGTGGCCACAGAACTGGGTACGTGTCGTTAGATTTTGTTCTCGGCCACTTTGGGTGTGACTTTGCGTTGTACACAGGTGTCCTGGGGCCGTCTGGGCTACTCCAACTGGCAAACGTTTGGGGTCAAAATCGCTAGAAGTTTCGGCGATGTGGCAGGGGCGCAGGGCGTTGAGTAGTATGATGTGACATTGGAGGGAGGTCAGACACACCAGTGAGCGAAGGGAGTTAACCCTGATTCCAGTTCTGCCAGAGAAAGACCACTCTCACCTATGTTCTCGCTTCCATCTGGCTGTCGGTGTTCGTGGCTGCTCGAGCCTCGAAGCTGGCCAAGAGGGATCATTGATGGGCCATCAATAGGACAAGCAAGGACACACTGCTGTCACAGCCGGAATGAGCAGTCGGCGATTGCAGTTATATCTGTACCACCATGTCAAAAGTGTCCTATTTCAAAAAGGCACAGAACTTCGTCGCAAAAGGCACTACGTTCAACACGTATGTCAATGGGATTGACGGTAAGTCCATGATTCACTGTCGGACAAGCCAAAGCTCACCCAGGGCACTCCAGCTCTCCAGTTTCTATATGAGCATGCCGCTACAGGGGCGATGCACGACTCTGACGAGCGATATCCACCACCATTTTGCTTTCCTGGTACTCGCGACGTTGTCATCGTTCGAATCAAGGATTGGTGTGGAGTCCGAACTCGGCCTAACAAACCGATCATGTGGGTCCACGCACCTGCTGGGTACGGCAAAACTGCCGTCGCTGGCACCATTTCAAAGATGCTGGAGGAGACGGAAGGCCTCGATTTCAGTCCTCTAGGAGCCACGTTCCATTTCTGGAGGACGTCTCCTGAAAGGAACTCCCCCGCACGCTTCATCATCACCATCGCCTATCAGCTCGCGATGTCGATCCCCGAACTTGCGCCCTACATTGAGATTGCCGTCAAACGGAACCCGATGATTCTTAGAAAGGCTTTGGAGACCCAGGTTATGAAGCTGATTGTCGAACCCTTCAAAGCTCTAGACGAACTGGAGGACATGCCCAATCGGCTGATCATTGTTGACGGGCTCGACGAATGTATCAACTCAGTTCATGAATCCAGGACGGAGAAACAGTACGCAGAAGATCAAGAGATAGCGCAGCTTCGAATTCTCGACCTCATTAAAACTCTCCAATCGCATCGTCTCCCTCTTTCCTTCCTCATTCTCAGCAGGCCGGAAGTGTGGATTAAGCAGCACTTCCAGTCCTCGTCTTTTGGGAGTGTGGTGGAAGTATTGGATCTATATGCCCTTGGGGATCACGCGAGGGACACTGAGGTATACATTCGAGCAGAACTATCTCGTATCTCATCTCGCATCAAAGGCGACAGAACACCAGGCCCAGACGACGATGACTGGCCTGGAGAGGAAGTCATTCGTTCATTCGTCCGTTGGACCAACGGCCATATGCCTTTTGCGTCCACTGTAATTCAACATATCGACAATCGATACGATGACCCCCGAGAGCTCTTCGAGAACATTCTCCATATCGACGTCAACCCGCTGTCAACCGATCGGCACACATCACCTTTCTCCTCTCTCAACGAGCTCTACATGCAGATCATGCGATCATGTCCCGAGGGCAATCGTGCACTCATGATTGAGGTGCTTGAGGATTTATCCGCGTGCGCTCACTATTTCTGTTCGCGTGTTGGTTTTGCCCGAGCCCTGGCTGTCCTGGATCGTCTCGCCGGTCGAGCCCCTGGGCAGGGAGTTCGAGCCCTTCGACCTCTCCATGCAGTGCTTCCCCTGTCGCACGGAGTTGCTGCTAACGAAAGGTCTCCGAACCTTTCTCCATTCATCCATCCCTCATTCTCCAACTTCCTTCTAAACTCCAATCTATCGCTGGAGTTCGCTATCAACCGGCGTCGGTCGATTCCTCGGCTTCTAAACGGGTGTCTGAATTGCATGTCCAATAGGCTACCTAAAAACAAACCAGACGAGGATCATTACCGGTTCGCCGTGCGGATGTGGCCACAGCTCTTTCAGGAGCTTGAGCTGCAGCTGGAGCCATATCATGCCGAGTACTACGACTTCCTCACCCGACTGCTTTCGATCGACCTTCCGAAGTGTTTGCTCCAAGCGCACACCGACCAAGGCTCGACGGACGACATCATTTACTCCGACTTTCCTCCCAAGTCTGCGTATAGGAGCGGGCATGCCAACATCATAGTGCCACGATCGTCTCTTCGCATCTACCGCCGCGACCCGCTCGTCGAAAAGGCCGTCGCTCACGTTGTATCGACGTTCGAAGCCAGTCTGGCTTCGTTTTTAGAAAGATCTCCCGATGATTGGCCCAAGAAACTCGATCATGCGGTTGTCGGGTTCCTGGAAGGTCGGGATGGGCTTGACGAGCAGAATCAGGTTGTTCGAGTTTGGAAGGGGTTGAAGCCGGAACATCAGGAGCGGATGATCACATTGGTGAAGACCCATGGTGCCTCGTGTGAGGCGTTACTACGTGATACTCTGTCCTCTACTATCACAGACGGTAATACGACTGCGATGTAAATACGATATGGAGCGGTGTTTCAACGGCTGAATAGAATGGGAGTAGGAGATATCATAATCTAACCTCGAAACTGTACCATTGTTTACCTTCTAATGAATCGGGGCTCGCGCCGTTCTTCGCTACCTTCTTCCGCGGCTTCCCACCCTATTTTTTGGCGGCCTGTTTTACGAAAGCTTCGACCTTTTTCCACCGGTGGACGTCATATTTCTGCAAACTCACCTACCTATCGTCAAAACCACTTACAATGTAGAATGTTCTCCGAGCTTTCCCGTAAGATGATCTGATCAATCATATCTGAGAGTTGGAATTCACGTCTAACGGCTAGTAGAATCCACAGATATGCTGCTGCGCTATGCTGGAAGCTCAGCCTTGTGCTGAGCCGTAAATGTGAAGCTGCGTCCAACAAAACTTGCACCGGAAGACACAAAGTCTGATTCTACTGTGGTCGGAAGATTTGGGTTGTCCTCGAATTCCATGTTGGTTATTTGAGCGATACCCATGGTATCGCGTCCTTGATGTCGAGATATGATGGACGTGGGCGTTCCAGCTCCTCCCGTTTGTCGAAGGTTGAGGATAAGTATTGAACCCTAAACATTTGAGTCAGGGGATGGACTAACATGAGCAGGCCACTTACAGAGTACGAATACATTGCAAACAGCCAACTGAGCTCAGACAATACAAGAGTCAGAGAGAGGATGGAAAGCGTCAAATGGTACTTACGGCCAGCATGGCGTGTAGTAAAAACCGCCCTTGTACACCGACATAAACGTCGAAAACCCAAAGGTTGCTGACACGGGTGATAAGATGACGCCACGAGATCCAACGTATATGCGAGCACCTACCTACATATCTGTGGTATGCAACACAGAGACATCAGAGACACAGGGAGCCTGAAGGGGAGTCGAAAGAACCTACAGTAGAAATACAAATGCCCCATCAACCACTAAAATGGCGAGTAGGGGATGCACGAAAGACCAGTCTTTGAGAAAATCATATCTAATTTTCCCGTTCCCGTCTTTCAGGGAGTCTCTCAGCTTGAAAATTGTCATTAAAAAGAAGGTACCTGTATACCTCGAACGTAAGCCAAGAGTCGAACGAAGACAGAAAAGGAGATGCCTGACCTGCGAGTCCGAGATTTAGGACGCTAGAGAAGGACCAAACTTAGCGAAGGGCTCATGAGAAAAGAGTATGCGACGAACCAGGAGAGAGGGAGCAGGCGAAGCATCTCAGGTGTCACTGTCACCGTTCCGTAGCATGGTGCCATGTAGAAGTTGAAAGGCGGTGGTTCCGGTACTGGAGGAAATCTCGTTTGGAAATCGGACAAGTAGTATCCTGCCTGCGGAAGGTTTAGTCCAGCTTATCTTTGAAAATAACCCGAAAACTTAAACGGAGGAAGGCGACTGACCCCGCAGAGGCCTATTATCGAGCACACCACCCGCGAAATGAGCTCGTAAGCCACCACGCTATCTCATCGATGGCAGACACACACCGAGCGTGACGAACAATAGGGACATTAGCACTGCTCGGTGACGCTCGTCAGCCCGGGTACTAAATCTAGATTGAATCCACCGCACCCACCTATCCGATTTCCTCCATACAACGCGTGTACTCGGAGAACGCATATCAGATCAACCACTAGATTGCAGATCCCGGTTCCTGCCCTAGCAATTCAATCAAATTCAGATTACCAGCATGGAACTGGACAAGTGATAAGTACTGACAGCAAGGAAATTCTGATGTACCCATGGCAGCTAAAACGGAAGAGCTTAGGGTGCTCGATCTCTTTCAATCAGGAGAGTACGACACGTACAACTGCATGCGCAAACAAGAACGGGATGTGAATGCGGCGATGAGACGTGCTATCAGGAGCGGGTGGATTATTAGAACGAACCTTGACCGAAGGATTGGGAATATTCAATGCTGGTGAAAGTCAATGTCTCGCCGGAGTGGCCGAGGAGATCACAATAGTTGCGCACCTGCCAAAAGACATCTACACAACCGCATCAATACGAAGACGAGGCGTCTATCAACAACCACTCACATAAGCAACACTATCGGATAATATCGGGCAATTATGTAGAGAACCTTGGGCACTGACCAGCGT
The DNA here is from genome assembly GCA_027579765.1 of Candolleomyces efflorescens. Taxonomy (NCBI): domain Eukaryota; kingdom Fungi; phylum Basidiomycota; class Agaricomycetes; order Agaricales; family Psathyrellaceae; genus Candolleomyces; species Candolleomyces efflorescens. Next base: position 34,921 of record JAMZDL010000015.1, on the reverse strand, counting down.
GCCCTGTGGAGGTTGGGCAATGTCGATCCACTGAATCAGACTCCATGCGTATGTGTATGATGGATGCACCGACGTACTTCCAGATATGCGTCACCTATGTGCGCGGCATCAAGCGCTTAGTGTGTCGCAATCGCAGTAAACAAGATTCATAGACTCACTTCGTCCTCGAACTTGGACAGAAGATCGCACATGACGAGCGTGATAACCGCCGCTGAGACTTGCCCGTCAACGCCGCTTGTATGTTTGTGCAGCAGTCGAACGCGGACCCACCGAAAGAATAGTTCGCATCCCTCGACACCTCAAGGGCGGCCTTGAGCGTAGGGTCCATGGTGTGACGGCCGAGGGAAGAGGGAGTCGAGTTCAATATTTGATGCCTGTTTGTTGGCTTAAAAGCGGGTAGGGATTCCGTAACCGTAATTCTCCAACCCACCTGATGTCAAAGTTGCCGCGCAGGAATTCAATGCAGATCTGCCAACTTGCAACGCATCCGTTTCAACCCCCAGCTCTGCGACTTCCGATATGAATGGAAAACATTGCGTGGAGAGTTAGATCAGGGCGATTTTAGGACCTCGGCGTGCTGGTGTGTACTGCTCTACGTGAGCGTTCAGCTCGCATTCAGCTTTGTGACGGCCCGCCCGCCCCAAGCTCGCCGAATTCCTTGACAGAACCTTATCATTATCATTATCTCTTCAATAGCATTCAGACATCAAGCTACTGCAATCACTGGCTACTACAGAGACGGCGCATCAGAATCAGGCGATCGAAGAGCAGATTCTCACTGACGATAAGTGAATGCAGCTACGAAGCCAACTACGCTCTCCAGACAACGGTCAGTGTCGATGCTTGCCCCTACAACGCGATTGATGTTTTGAACGTTTGATTTCAAGTTTTTCCGCCCGTAGCTAGCCGTAGCGAAAGCTTCAGTGACCTTTACCATCATCACGCTGTAAGAAAATGCATGATGTTCGTTTGATCGAAGGCCAACGGTGGTAAACGAAGACCGATGATGTGGCTGAAAGATTGAGGTTAGAATCTTCCGCATCTTCTCCATCAAATGATCAAATGGCCAGTGCGAGTGGAAAGGCCCCTTCATATAGAGTGACAGAACTCAGAATTCGAAGGGCATTCGCGGTGGGTTTGTTCGAAGTGGTCACATCCGAAGGCGATGCTAGGACCAGAAGGAATACTGATTTTCTCGATATCAGGCTATGCTATGGATATCAAAGCGACCATCTTCACAACCCGCGCTGCAGACTTTATTTGAGCTCCTCCTTGTCCATGCCGCTGGTCACTTGTGCACTGCTAAACTGACTGACAGATACCGTTATACCAGTCAAAGGAATAGTGTTTTTGTCTGGCTTGCGAGAGACAACGAGGGTCGGCCCTCCAGACCCGTCCAGGCGGCGGAGGTTGAGAATCAGGTTCGACCCCTGCTACCGTCCAGTTATCGGAGCGAAGAAAAAGAAAGTTGAAAGATACCGTACCGCGTAGGAGAATGTTGCAGGAAGCCATCTGTTATCTCAACCCTGTGAGTCAAGAAGTGATATCTCGAGCAAAGGACGTACGGCCAGGATGGGGTATAGTAGAAGCCTCCTTTATAGAGGGACGTGAAAGCCGACAAGCCCAGAATCCCTGTCTCATGATTAAGCTGTCCGCGTCATCCGTACAAACGACGAGTCACCCACCTACGATCCTATCACTGAAGTCAGCAACTCGTATCAAGCTGAGAAGATTATGGTAGTACTGACAGTAGAAATGCAAGTGCTCCATCCAGGGCAAGAACCGAAATGATAGGGTGCAAATACGAGCTGTCTGTGAGTAGGTCGTACCTGACTCGTCCAGCTGAGTCCTTGAGCGAATCTCGAAGCTTGAATAGGGTCATAGCGAAGAAAGTGACTGCTCGAAACCGGAGTGAATATAAGCGATTCCGGTCACCAAATTTTCAAGTCAGAGTACCCACTAGCAAGAAGAATGTTGAACGTCCTACATTTGGTGTAATAAGTTCTCTTGTATTCTTAATCACACAAGAATTATTGCCCACCAGGATAGCGGCAGTAATCTGTACTTCTCGGGAGGAATCATCTTTGTTCCCAGACATGGTGCAACGTCGAAAAAGAAGGGAAGGGGAGGTAGGTCCTTGACGAAGTCAGTCTGCGAGTATGTCAAATAGAAACCGACCTGTGATAAGTGAAAATGAATGCGCGATGTGATATGTGTGAGCAGCAAGAGCAAGAAAGGTACTTAGATACGTACGGCGCCTTCCACTACCAACAAGTCGTCATATGAGTGAGACGGAGAAGAAACGATGAACAGCGAGCTTTGAGGACACTGTAACGTACCGAGTAGCACGGTCGTCAGCACGATGAGAACTGAAAAGGTCGTTCATGTTAGGCTGGTGAATGTTCGGCAAAGCAATTGAATGACCCACCTTTGCGGCTTCTGCCATACAACGCATGAACTCGCATGACACATATAACATCAACGATGATGGTGCAGATCCGATTGCCAACCCTTCACAATTCGAGAAATGCAAAGATCCTAATCACTGCATGCAACAAGAGGCTAAATCGAGCAATGCTTACAGGGCCCCGAGGCGAACGTAGTCTTGACAGCTTTGGAGCGAGTTGCAGTCAGAGGCTGAATCGAGTCAACCTTTGAGCAAGTCAACTCACAACTAGACCGCACCAAGTCACAAATCAGTCCAATCTTCCGAGAAAGAGAATGGAACTTACTTCTGGCGAAGGATTGTGCTTCTTGTACGCTGTGATGCAACACTCGAGGATGAACCTCTCAGCAAGAGATTACTGCAGTCACTTACCCGCAAATATCGCTCTAGAAGGTCGATCAGCTATTTGCTTATTCTAAGAGCGAGATAAAGACGCTCACATGAGCACAATCAAGCCATAGTACCTGGTCAAGAAGTACATCACTTTCGCAGGAGACCATCGAGCTCTGATGAGTTAGATTTAAATGCTGTCACTGAAACAGCATGGGCCCCTAGGGCTCTGGTGGACGTACTTCCAGATGTATTTCCTCTAGCATGGGTAGAATGGACCGTTAAAAAAAGGCTTCCACTGGTATTCTAGTACGAGAATCTCACCTCGTCCCCTAGCTTCGAAATGATATCGCACAAGACGAAGGTAAGGGCGGCGGCTAGGATGAGCCTCTCATCAATATTGACAGCTCCCACTTTCAGAAACGTACTGAAAACGCAAGCGCTCACCAATCGAGTAACCTTGATCCACCTCGACCTTCAGAGCAGCAAGTAGAATGGGATCCATGAATGAATGAGGACGCTTTACCAAATTGCGCCCCCTACTTATGAGGGTCCTTCCAACGGATTTTATGGTCTGTTCGGGTTTCAAGTTATTTACGGTCATTGTGGGCATATCAAGGGTGTGGTAAGTGAAAACTCCACAAACCGCCCAAGTACACTCAACTCAGCGCTATCGACCTGAACACGCCCCTCTCAATGTCGTGCGACTTGGAGTCTCGCAATAGATGATTACGTCGTTCGTCTCGTTTCATCTCCGAACCCAACTCATACCATATCATATCGTTTCGATGGTACAGTGTGATATCAACTGTCCAGTGTCCGCCGTTACAGTGACTGATCTGTTGGAAGCGAAGACTCCCAATTGAGCACCTCCCCTGGTCTTGTGATCGCATCCTTCGAGCAGAGAGGACTGACGCTCGTCACGATAGGTAAAGCCATTCCACGAATATTTCGGTCTAACGTACTTGGTCGATGTGATGTCCCCTAGGCCATGTTGACAACGTTACTCGAGCCGCTGATTTCAGCCCATCAAAACATTGATCATCTCAACGTTGTTGCTCCAATATCCGCACTCGGACTGTACAATCGGTAAAGGCATTCACTCAAGGCATCTGAGGAAATCTTTCATGGCGTTCTACACAGCACTATACACGATATACACTGAGGACTGTAGGACGACGCGACCTTTCATAAAATCACCTCCAAGTCACTAAACAATGCCATTGTTTCAGAGCTTCGAATTCCAATGGCCAAGTTGAATCGCTCCACCATCATGATCGTTGTGGGATGAGCTCCACCAGCAGTTCAGGTACGACCTCTGAAGCTCTCGTCTCCATCTGACCTGCAACGTACCCGTAATCGTCCGTCCCTGGGTCCTGTTTCCGAGATACCCATTCATTGACAAGACGATCGCCATCGTTCCCCCAGTTGCTTGGATTCGTCGAAGTCTCTGTCTTCACAACTGGCACAGCGGACAACCCGTGGGTGAAAGCGATGGAAACATTCAAGGCGCGATGCGGAACAGGAACTCGCATGAACTTGGTTGGGTACCTGTTGTATCACATTTGTTTTTCGGCTAGTTTAAAGTCTATCATACATCCGTCTCGATTCTGCGACCTTTCCGATATGAATGGAGAGGGAAAGCATTGCACGGAGGAGGAAGATCAAGACGGTTTTAGAAACCTAGGCGCGCTGCTCATACTCTACCAGCTCGCATCCAGCTTTGGCGCGAGTCAGACACTGGTTTCGACCCCCCCGGCTCGAAGCCAGAGCCTTATTATTACGTCGCCAACGTTCGGACATCAATCAAACTAACCCATTGCCGATATCAGCTGCGACAAAGACCTACATTGGCCCCAATCAGCGAGCCGTTCACAGACAATTATATTATGGGTAAGGTAAGAATAAATCCTATGACTCCCAGAAACTAGACGCAATCGGCATCTGACTACTCATGTCGATCGGCATGTGGTACAAAGCTCGATGAAGACAGAAGGGCAGCGGCCGAACCGTCGTACGCGAACACACTCGTCTGTTCGAGGTCGCGGTTGAACTAGGCCAGATATCTAGCGACGCCGGACATATGGGCCACTCGACACACAGCGGCATGCAGCGCGAGGTATCGAGGGTCGGGGAGGGGCAGTGTGGGATCAGTCGAAGTGAAGGTGATGATAGCGGGCTGAGGAAGCTTCTGGAGGGACGAGATCTGGTGTTGAGCGGTGGAGGTGACAACCATGTATTTGTTAGCCTCACCCTGCCGAATGAAGGACAACATATATCAGGGTCAGTACACTGGGGAGGATGCGGCAGAAGAACTCACGCCAACCGCTTCAAACCATAAATCTAGCTCGTTAAACAAGTCATGGAGTTCTACACAAAGGGTCATCCCATTGTATAAACTATGGCATTTCGCGCCACCGGGCTCGGCAAGGAGATCGATACTGGCAATGCTGTTGATGATGGTCCAGACACTCCCCGCAAAATTGACCTAAAGAGATGAATTCGATGAGAAACAAGGTAAGAGCGGCAGAAAGAAGAGGGCCACCTTGGGTTGATTGAGCTGCGCTGTATCAATGTTCCAGTTGGTTGGAGGAGACAAAATGTGACAAAAGTTGGTATGCGCAACGTCAGCACCCCAAATATTCTGTCGTTCCGCGAGTGGAAGTGCCTTGACATAGCCGCGATCTATCTTCCGAGTAATCATACAACGATAGTTGTCACGACGTAAAGCCTGGTTAGGTGGGAAGTTCCATGAGACAGTCCAAGGAGAGTAAAAGGGACTCACAGATGCTTTCGCAGCACCATGATTCTTGGGCACCGGAGTCACAGCGCCACTGGCGTAGAGATTTTGATGCAATTCGGATGAATCTCGACTCGGATTAGATGATGGCGCAGGAGTGCGCCCTTTAGTCTGTCGAACTACAAGGAGGTAAATGAGCGGAATCTTAATTTTTCGAAAAGCTCTAGTACGTACAGAGGCGAAGAAAGTGATTGATATAGAACAGTGCCAACGTGTCCATCTTTTCGGGGTCGGGATAGCAATCCTTCACATCTTTAGCGATATAAAGCTGACCCTCTTCGGTGCGAATCTCGGCGATGAGATAGCCTAGAACACGGACGTACATGAGGCGGGTCTCATCACTCCCCGCCACCGCCGCCGCCTCGCTCCGTAAAAACAGGTCATACGCTTCGCTGCAAAGGCCGGGAGCCGCGAAAGGGTTCGGGGGAAGCGGTCGTTCCTCCCAGTCGGGTTCGGTTGACATGGTGCCAGGTGGTGGTTCAAGCCAAACCTCGATGTTTCTAAAAGGACCAGAGATCCGGATTGCGAGTCCGGCTTACAATATCAGGCGTGGTCCTAGGCAATCGGCGCTGACCCACAGAACGTTGGAATTCAACTTCTGCGATAAAAGGCATGTTCACGACGTCATTACACGAAGATTCGATAACACACATTACTTGAGACACTGATTTCAGCGTCCCTGCTGCTGCATGGTTATTCAAACCATTAGTGGACGCCTCTCAATCGCTCTCCCATATATGCTCGTCGTGATTTCAAGTCAAAGTACGACTGATCTTCAGTCTTCATCTCATTCAACATGCAACGTCTTTGATCCGCCCCTGGGACCCGTTATTAGAGTCCAATCGTCGTACTATACATTCGTTCGTTTACTCTTTCGATTCATTCAAACTTCATCGTACCTATCCAAGAAAGTCGTATACAAATCGTCTTCACTTCACAAAGGCACCAAGCCCTTCAAGTTTTTTCATTCCCATCTCCTTCCACCCTCCATCCACATAACTGGTATGGGTATGAGTATGGCACGACAGGTGTCGATCGGATCGGAAGCAAGAAGTCAACAGACTCAAGCATCCACATCCACATCCAACCCCGCCGACTTCCTCTTCTCCCTAATCTCCTGTGCAAGCACCAAATCAGGATCACGTCCCTTGACTTCAGGTAACAAGAGCGTAACCCCTGCACCGGCGATACAGCACCCGAAGAAGACTAGTAGTGCAAATGAAGAGTACAGTAGAGGAGAGGGGAGGAGAGGGGAGTAGAGGAGAGTAGAGTCAGAAAAGCCGTCGGGGGAATGAGGGAAAGGTACTCACTCCACAAACAAGCAGGCGTCCCAATCTTCTTACTCAACGAATTAAACGCCAACGCGCTCAAAATCGCTCCGGCCTTCCCACTCGCCGCACTAATCCCATGCGCGAAGGCCCTATACCTCGTAGGGAACACCTCAGCCGGGTAACAATACGTCGTCCTACACCAAAGGAGCGTTAGCTGAATTCCAAACGGACCCAAGGTAAGCAAACTTCGAAAACAAGGACGACGTACGCATTAGCTCCAAAGTTGAAAAAGAACTGCAAGAACGCAAAGCAAACGATAAATTGCACTTTGCTGAGCGTCTCAAAGAGTCCAGCGAGGATGCCCACTACGATTCCACCAAACAAAGTTAACTCGATATACGGAAGAGAACGAGGAGAAAGGGAGAGGGACGTACAAAACAAAGCGGCCATCAAGAACCCCTGAATCTGGATCCACTTCCTCCCAAGAATCTCAATCGTCAGAACCGTCGCATAATACCCTACCAACATATCCCACGTCAGCCTCTCTCGTCAACGGGGGCAGTTCAAGATGCGGATAGCGAGACGACGACGACTCACCAGGTACGAATCCCAAAGCAGTCACGATCAAGTTACCCGTACTGACTTTGAACAGCCTATGCCACTCCGTCCCCGTCTTCCCGTCGAACCCGATTTGCTGGAGGACGACATTTTGGTTCAGGTTGACACCGTAGAACCTAAGGGCAAGTCCGTCAGTCAGTCAAGTCAGGTCTGCTCAGGGAACTCGATAAACAGACGGGTACTTACGCAACGTCCAAAAGGAACCAAGTCATACTCGTCGCAAATAACATCTTGGCGTTCTTCCACTGCTTAAAGTGTCTGTAAAAGTCTAAAAGACATCATCAACCACCGTCCACCGTAAGAGAGGGGGGAGAACGCACCTTTGAAGTGAGCCTTGACTTTCACGACATCCTCCGGTGCCAAACTCTTCAGGTCCACATCCCGATCATCAACGCTACTCCCACTCCTGCTCTCGCGTTCTTCCTCTTGGACCTTCTCGATATCCCCGCCTGCCTGTTTGGCAATCGTAACTTTCTACAAAGGGGTGAAAAGCCAACCCTCGTCAGCTCGGCGGACAAAAGATGTACAATGGGATGGGATGGGATGCACGCGTACCTTGGCTTTCCGAAGTTCGTCCTCCTCGCTCTTCAACTTCTTACTCTCCTCATACCTCGTCGACTCGCCGAGCGTAAGACGTTGGTAGAGCGTTCCAAATGCGGGTATAAGCGAGATGCCGACGACGATACGCCAGACTGTAACGAGCGAGAGTGAGTTAGGTGAAAGTACAGAGACAGAAAGAGGACCAGACGAATGAACGACGTACCTCCATCGACCTTGCTAATCTTCCCGCCTTCACCCTCCATCGCGTGCCTGTAGATCACAAGCACGATGATGGTGGCCAGACTGCCCATGAAGCTTCCCCAACCTTGCATGGAGAAAATATAACTGAGCATCGTTCCTCTATAAGAAAAAAGATAAGATTCATCAGTATCTCGCCTAACCGAAATCTCGTCGCGACAGTACCCGCGATAGCAGGAGGGGGGGGACGAAAGCAAAAGGGAAGATATCAATAGCGACCACACTCACCTCTTCCTCAAATTCGCTCGATCACTCGTCACACTCGCACTCATCGGGTAATCACCCCCCACCCCAATCCCCAAAATGATACGCCAGACGCCCAAATAAATGAGAGCGTTATCGGGCGACAGTTGGCCGGTGGGCGTCGTCAAGGTCATGATCGTCGCGAAGATGATGAGCATGAGTTCTTTTCCGTCTGTGTGCGTGTGGGTGGTTAGTCAGACGTTCGTGGAGAACGGGAGGGGGAAGGCTAGGGAGGATGGGAAAGGGGAATGGTACGTACAAACTTTTTGGCGTCCTAGAGCATCTGCGGCGTAACCTAAACAAAGGGTAGGGTATTAGCACATGCTAGAACATAGATCGGAGAAGGGGATAAAGTCGAAGCGATATCATCGCACCACGCTCTCTCGATGCATTCCGAGAAAGAGGGAAGGATCGGATCGATTGCACAGCGCACAAGGAAGATGATAGATGGATTGCCAAATAGACGGATAGATGGACGCTTACCGAACCCGAACTGGCCAATGACACTCCCAATGTTAGCCCCAGCTTTGACGAAGCCCTCCAAATTAGGCGGGAGGTGCGCTCCGCCGTAGAGCCGGTACTGAAGCATCGTGGCCACAGGCTACGACCACCGACGCACACGCACGCGAGCGAGTAGGGTACAAGGCGAATCAACATATGGCGAAAGAGGAATAAATCGACATCAGCTCGGGAACGGGGAGCAAATCACGGCAGAACGTACGTTGATAATGAAAAGGTCGTATGCTGCACGAGCAAGTCAAAGCGGAAGTCAACGAAACCATGAATGATAGGAGCGATGGAAGATTTCGTACCATCGAGGAAGAAACCAACCTAGAGGGAGAGCGTGGTGGTGATCAGCACCAGGCAACGACGAGGACATTCGGGATCGGTCGGACTCACCCCAGCGATACCCAGCAGCTTGACCTCATTGAGCGTCAACACAAACGCAGGCCTACGATCGCTCGTCTCAACCTCTCCCTCCAAGATACTCTTCGTCTTCTCTGCCTGCGCAGGTGCTACCCCTACTACGTTGGTGGACGCCAAGTTCTCTGGGCTCGACATCGTGTGCGTGTGTCTAGATAAGGCTGGTAAAGTTTCTAGACTAGTAAAAGCGTCTTCTTGTCCTGGTCTTGGTCCTGTCGTAAGTACAGCGCCAAGGGCCAAGACGTCGGTGATCAACGGCGAGGTGAGGTGAAGTAGATGAAGCCTCTAATGAGCCAACGATCCCAACTCGAAAAACGCACAGACCACTCACCAAGTTCAAGGGAACGAAAAGACCCAACCTCAGTTCAGAGGAAGGGAGTGGGTAAGGGAGGGAGGAGGAGTGGGGCGAAAAGCAAAGGGCCGAACCGCAAACCCTCTGCAATTTGAGGTCGTGTGCCGCAAATTCTCCTCCATTCCATTTCGGGAATAGCCTCCAAATTTGGAGCGGGCGAACGTTGATCCGAATGTCCCGACACCACGGTCCCTTTTCGGCAGAGCACTGTAGACTGGAAGGGTCCTCGGCCCAGGTACGCAGCGGAGGGGGGAACGAACGTGCGTCGGGGCGGCGATCGGTATATGGCCGCGCAACTGTTTAGGCTCGGTTTCCTCCCGACGGCGGGTTCAACACCCCCGATCGTGGTGAGCAAACCTCCCGACCACTCCCGGCGTTAGCTTTCAAGCTGGGAGCCATACAGTCGGAATTCGAATGGCACTTGAAAGGGGGTGTCCAAAGTGTCGTTGTTGGCCCATGTGTTGCGCACCTTGTGACCCACTTCGTGACGAGAGTCGAGATTCGACGAGAAGGAGAAAAGAAAAAAAGTGACGAGACGACAGATTGAACCCGTGAACAGATATGTAACCCAATCAGGGAGTCGATCGATAAGATAAGGAAGATCAGATGTCGCTACTACCACTTGGCTACAGCGTCAATAGAAGATGGACTGCCGACACCGGGATTCGATTCTCTGTGATGCCCCAATTGTCGCTTAGAAATCGCAATATTGTCTCTCGTAAAATAGCGACGAGGAACTTCCAGAAGTCCCATGATTCAACCAAGCCAACGACGATCTATATATGCCGAGCCTTCTGGCACAATGGGAGTAAACAGAATGGGCACTCACAAAGCCAACTAACTAATTGGAAAGAATCAAGGACGTAGATCGGATCTATCACTCTATATACCTGACTTGATATGATATGATACGAAGGACGATATCGAGAGCCTACAAGTTAAATACGAACTCAGAGGAGAAAGGAGGGAGGGGAGGGGAGGTGGGTTTGAGACATGACGCTCGCGATCCCAATCGCACTGGGGGTGAGGTATGAGGACGAGAGGTACTTGACATACTCCACACCAAGCGACACCAACTCGTCGTACCCTTTTTGCGACGTCTACACGTTAAACCGTCGCTGCGCCCGTCAACCATCCCCCACCGCAGCCACTCGGATCGAACATCGGGCGGAGAAGTGTCGTTGATTCTATCATCGATGCAAGTTTGAAAGGGATGGATCTCGGTACGTCGGACTTGATATAACTACTTTGAATAAGGATCCGACTCGGACTACAGTGGAGGAAGGCTCTCTATGAAGGAGAAAATGTGAGCGCATACTAGCGCCACGCACCTACAACTTGTTCCTATGCGAACGATCGTAGCTACAAATGTTAAATATGAGACGGTTCGTAGATTATGTAGGTAAGATAACAGTTGAAAATAAAAATGGGGTCTGGCTATGGCAACTCCAAGATCCGGGACAAGAGTCTAGTACGGATACTGGTGTTCCTTCTCCGCAGCTCGACAATATGCTCTGGATGTTCTTTATCCAACTTTTTCAGAGCCTTTACCACCTGGTTACCACTGTCTACAACAATATTGACCTCCCACAAAGGTTGCATTCCATCCAAAAGCAGACCGAAATACGTAGGGAATATTCCAGGCCAGACGTGAGGAGGCTGGTTGAGAAAGTAAACAAGGGCAGTTTCAAACGAGGATACAACGTGACAAACAGCTTGGTCGATAAGAAGCTCGGTCTCAAGACTACATGGAGTCCACGGGAATCCAAGGGGCACAATAAGGTTTCCACTGCCTCTTTGCAGCACAGAGTCGAGAAAGTGCTGCTCCCCAAGCATCCTGGCATCGTCTTTTATTGCCTCTTTCACAAGTGGCACAAGATCAATTGAAAGTAATCTCTTCAAGAGCTGAAGATGTTGACTGTCCCGTGGGTGTTCCAATACGATTTGGCCGAAGAGGCGTGACCAGGCAAGCCAGGAAAAGCAATGGCGAAACTCTTGTTTTTCGCTCGGTCTCGCCATAAAATCTAGATACCTACTTAGAATCCGCCGGACTGTCTTCTGGTGGTCAATGGCGAATTCCAAGGACAGGCCTGGGTCGCTCAGAAACTCCACAAATGAAGAATGAACGAATGGTTTGAAGCCACGACCGCCCTGGTGAGGCGCATCGGATGGTCGAAGAACGGCATAGAGAGGTCGGATTGCTCGAAGCCCCTGTCCAGGTACTCGACCGGCGAGGTGATCCAAGCAATTAAAAACTTGGCGGGAATCGGCCTCTTCCGAGAAATATAAGGAGCAGGTAAGAACATCTTCGAGTACTTGGATCATGCACGGGCGATTGCTCTCGGGGCAAGATCGCATTATCTGCATGTAGAGCTCTTGAAGGGTTGAGAAGGGTGACGAGTGCGCAGAATTAGCTCCGTAAACCAGACCCTTCAGAAGGGCGCGCGGGTCGCCGTACGGGCTGTCGATATGCCGGATTGCGGTGGAGGCATATAGCATGTGCCCATTGGCCTGCCACACCAAGTCCCGTTCCACGTCTTCACCCGGCCACGCTTCGTCTTCTTCAAGGTCCATTCCATCGGCTGTGACTCGCGCAGCGATACGCGTTAATTCCGCCCGGATGTATGCCTCCGTGTCTTTAAAATGATCGCAGAGGGTGTACAAATCCACCACCTCCACAATGCTTCGAAGCGACGACGACTGGAAATATTCCTTGATCCATGCTTCCGGTCTGCTGAGAACGAGGAAGGACAGGGGAAGATGGTGAGATTCAAGAAGGCGGATGAGCTCGAGGATCCGAATCTGGGACTTTTCCTGGTCCTCAGCGTACTTCCGTTCCACCCTGTACTCCTGATCCGAATTGATACACTCGTCGACCCCGTCAACGATAATCAGGCGGTTCGGCATGGTGTCCAACTCTCCGAGCGCTTTGAAGGGCTCGACGACCAACTTCACCAACTGGACCTCTAAAGCCTTCCTAAGGATCATCGGATTACGCTTGACGGCGTTATCGATGTGGGGAGCGAGCTCGGGGATCGACATGGCCAACTGGTAGGCGATGGTGACGATGAAGCGGGCAGGGGAGTTTCGCTCTGGAGACGTCCTCCAGAAGTGGAACGTGGCACCAAGTGGACTGAAATCGAGACCTTGCACCTCTTCCAACCATTTGGCAATGGTGCCAGCGACGGCGGTCTTGCCGTATCCTGCGGGTGCGTGGATCCACATGATGGGTTTCTTATTAGGCCTCGTCAGGAATCCGTACCAATCCTTGATACGGAGGATGACGACTTCGCGAGTCCCAGGATGACACAGGGGAGGTGGGTATCGCTCATCCGAGTCGTGCATGGCTCCCGTGGCAGCATGCTCATACAGAACTAGAGGGAGGTTGACGATGCGTTCAGGAACGTCAAGATGACGATGATTTCCTTACCATCGATACCGGATAGGTAAGTATTGAGGGAGTTGAACGTGATATCCTTCGCCACGAAGTTCTGAGCGTTCTTGAAGTAGGACACAGTCGACATGATGGTGGTGAAGGATATCGAGATGCAACGTGTGGCTATGTCTTTGCAGTTAAAACAATTCAATCAGCGCGTGTCAATGGCCGCCGATCGGGAAGATTCCCTCGGTTCAGGCGCCTTCACGCCCTGTAGGAATAAATCTCGACTTGACATCCCCCGCAATTACTACGCCACTACTTATCAATGAGGGAGGTTTGCTTGCAGGGATGAAGTTGAATGCATAGCCCTCCCTATCTCTACTCCGTCTCGTATGAGTTAAGTGCAATATCCTTTCTCCGATGCATGCGTCGACTGGTGTTGAATGATTGACTGTATGTACTGCGCCTCCAAAATCTCGCAGTCAGCATCACTTCAATCTGATGCGAAACAAGGCACATTGACCAGACAATCGACGGTCAATCAATCATTGTTCCCCTCCATTGAGCAGATATCCACGGATTCACGTCCAGCGGATGCCAAGAAGGAGGTCAACGGGCAACTCGGATGAGCGATTGGCCGACTTGCTTTAGATCCGCGCCCGGGGGAACAGAGTCCCCGTTTTCGACGGCAACACATGGAGAGAAGCCAAAGTACAACATTGAAGTGCAAAAGTCCAGATTTGAATCAATCCGTGGATCGGCGGGAGTCCTCAAAGTCCTATGGCTGATTTGGTCAAGTCCGATCCACACCTCCACGCCTCTTGGCGCCTTCACAATCTATGAACTGGGACTGTATATTCCTTCCCATGGATGGTTAGAAACGTTGGAAGCAGCCCACTTCCAAGAAGTAGATAGTGAAGAGGATGAGAAGAAGAAGCAGTGAGATTCTGAATCATATTCCATCAATTAGTGTCAAGTCAACCGAAGACACCATCTCTCGATGGCAGATATCCAGACAGATACACAAAGCATCTAACCTGATCGCAACAATCGCCCCCTTCTCCTTCACGTAAACCATCGTCGGACATACTGGGTCATGCCAGTATTTCTCTGGGTATGGCAATTGAGTCTTGAGGTGCCTGTGGAGGGGACTTGCGATATCATCGGACGCCCCAGGCTCTCCTCTTTTGGTGCACCTACTACGGTTTCGCCTCACCCAAACCAATACCTTCCCCCAATCTCTGACCTATCAGGTGCTGCGAGTACGTTATGACCCACGTACTGCATCTTCAGCGGCATCAATCAAACTTCTAGGTGTGTAGCAAGCAGGGGACTCGTTGAGGCCGGAATTGCGGTGATAGAAAGATCCAGAGATCGAAAAAGACATCGTACGGCCTTCAGACCCGCGTGGGGCGTGGGTTGTTGTTATATATGAAGAGATATGAGCGCTCTACCCATGTCACTTTCGCCTCTCTCGCTCCGTCTCTCGTTACTGGTGAAGCCGCAGTTCGCAAATACGCTGGCGTGAGCCTGCGCAACCAGGGGCACACGCAATCTCAACATAAAACGATATCCAGCGCTACGACTACCTTCGAGAGGTCAATAGGCTCCTGTAAGAAGGAGTCAAAGTCGACGGAAGGAATTTGATTGGGATGTCGGAGGCCATCATCCTAGCTGCGCTCAAAGTCGAAATAGACACACGATACTCATTCGGTGAGTAGACTATTCAAAGTTCAGGGCTTCTATGGCGAGCGAGGATATGGTAGAGGGCGCAAGATGGCGGCAGGAGCCTTCTGGAGTGGGAATTCTAAGGCTGATGGACAACCTTTCCAGCCGCTGCAATTGTCTTTCTTCTCTGCGACATTTGCTCAAAATTTGACGATGAGGTGAGTGGTCTCTACCGACTTCTATGCTCCTTCCTCATCTCGATCGATACACTCAACCTGCTGCTAGATCACGTATATTTGGAAGTGAGCACTCCCCTCATTCGAAGCTGTCACCCTGTCAGCTGAGGTTCTGGATCTTTGACAAGGGCTCGATGGACACCAGCCAAGATATTGTATATCCTGGCACGTTATTATGGCCTAATCGCCGTAATGTGCGTCCGCTTCCTCCTCTCAGATCCAGTCATAATCACCAACTCCAATATCTAGATGTGTCTTCGCAGGTGCGCTTCGATGTTGGTGAATATGTGGATAGTTGCGCTGATCTCGATTGCCCTAGCTTCTCTCGTCCCTAATCCTTCAGTGAAGTTGTGAGTATAGAAAAACTCATAAAAATCAAGCCCTCAATTCGACGCTGAGCTCTCTTGCTTTGACAGCTGCCATAATTACACGAAGCTTTCAAGCCTGTGAGTCGCCGAGAGATATCTTTAGCTCATCCTTTTCACTCAATATTGGTGCTAGGGTTGGCACTCGAGTGTGTAACCTGATCGTCGACCTCATATGCATTCTACGAATCCATGCTCTGTACAACCGCAACCGAAAAGGTGTGTCAACTTAAACGAGTTGAAGTATAGCTGAGATGGACGTATGCCTAGTTTTGATCTTTCTGTTGATTCTTCTGTGCGGTACGAAGTTTTTTCTTCGCCTTTGTGGATCCAGAGAGTCTGATCAATGGAATGGAATCCAAAATTAGGGGAAGCAGGGGTAAGTTTTCTTCCTTCCTTCCCTTCTCATTGTATGCATCCCCAGCTCACAAGATAATCAAAAATACGTCGATCAGGCTGGGATCTACCTCTCGAATATCCAAACAACATTTCCTATTCCACCTCAGCCACTTCCATTCCATTTTGACGCCGCACCATGCTTTGGCACAAAGTCGGTCACGCCTGAGATGCTTCGCCTTTTACCTGTTTCATGGTTTGTCCCTTGCCTTTTCGCTCATACCCGTGGTAGCTGACCGACTTCTTTCGTCCAGGATACTAAATATCCTGCTCGCATGTATGCATCTCAGCCCTCATCATATTACGAGTCCGGATTCTGACGAACCGTTTATCGCTAGCGACATTCTTCTTCATGACAATATTCAAGCTCAAAGATTCACTGAGAGACGCAAAAGGGCGAATCCGATATGAAGTCCTGAAAGATTGGTCGTTCGTGCACCCACTACTGTCTGTTCTAGTCGTCGATGGTGCATTTGCTTTTCTCATGTACGTATGAAGTTGTCTTCCATGAACATGACAGCACTGACGAGGCCGTTTTCCTTAGGGTGGTCGGAATCCTGGGTTTCTCGGCGTTCATGTCACTCTTCCGAGGAGGGTTCTATTACACCCCTGCTTGGCCATGGTTATACGCAGTTTACTCGCACGCCGTGCGTACTCTCGCCTGTTTCACTGAGAACCTAAGAGGCTGATAGTTCGTGTGTTTATGCAGGGCTCAATCCTCATCCTAAACCTCCGCCGCCTAGGTGGATCGGGAACCCCGACCTCCATCGTCTCACAAAGAACGCCTCATGGACGTCGCGCTGGAGACAGACTGGAATTGTCACAGCTATCCGATATACATTTTGAGAGTAGCACTGTGATCGCACGGAAAGACAGGGAATTAGGCGAAGATACCGAGCTCGACACTGCCAGTGAGACACACGATGACGGTAATAATCACCGTCGTCGACCACCACGAGGAGATGTTTGATTTCAATAGATCCTTGAAAGCCTTTATGGCTATGTACGTTGTGTATCATTATTGTAAAATATACTCTCAGCGTCACTTTATGATTCATGAGGGAGTGTGTCAGAGTCACCTGGCTTCGCACTCAACACCTCCAAGTGCTATCCCTAGGCCCAGCGCCTCCAACAAGGTCGTACTGGCCCCCGGGAATGGACTCTCCCAAACACTCAGACAGCGTAACTGCCCTCAAACCCTTCTGCTTAGCCCACTGGGCAATCCAAGGTCCCAGCTGAGTAGCCGTCGACTGAAGGGCGTCGTGCGCGAGAGGAATGATCTTTGGGTCCGAGCCGACGGAGTTGAACTTCGACTGCGATGAGGAAACGCTGAGGCCTAAGAGAAGAACGTCATCGACTGCTCAGCAGAACTGTTGACCGTCAAGAATTCTGATAGGCGTACCGTTCCAATCCTCCGTGTCAAAGTTCCAGGTCACGACCTTGTATTTGAGGCCACCCAAAGTGCTGAGGACGTTGCTGTTCTGCCCACCGTAGGGAGGACGAAGCCACTTGGGCCTGATACCCAGGATCTTCTTGAGGGCTTCCTCCAAACGAGAGATCTCGGTTTGAATACCCGAGGCGCTCTGACCCGTTAGGTCCTTGTGAGACCAAGTGTGAGAGGCAATCTGGTGTCCAGAGTTGTACGCTCTACAAAACGACGTTCGTCAGCAACTGAAGAACCGGTCAGTGGGCACTTGGCGAGCAGATCACTCACTTTTTGAGAACGTCAGCGTAATCGTAGATGCAGCCGTACACCTGACCAACGACGAAGAATGTAGCGGTTACATTCGCAGCGTTCAACGAGTCGATGAGCTGGCTTGTCCAAGTGTACGGACCGTCGTCAAAGGTGATCGCGATGGTGTTCGGAACGCTGCATCCAGTGACCAAAGTTCCATACGGTCGATCGCTGCCGGGCTGCGTGGGATTTCCGGTCGGTGTAGTTGGTGGAGAAGAGGTGGTTGACGTCGGTGTCGTAGGGGGGTTCGAACCAGGGATGCATTGGGAGTACCATGCATTCACTACGCTGCAGGTGTACCCAGACACGCACGTAGTGGCGCCAGACCAACCGTTTCCGCCACATTGCCCTTTCCAAACGATATATGAGCTTGGAGAACGAACGAAATATAGGATGGTACTCACCCCACGCGCCACTTTGCGCGTTGACAAAAGCAGAAGACGCGAAAAGAAGGCTAGACACCAAGACGAGCTTCATTCTGGCACTTTCTATGTGTGTTTGCTGCTGGAGACAAATATAATCCGCCCTTTTAATAAGGTGACCTACGCAGATTCAGCCTTCAATCGCCACTCTTACCGATTTTTGACCGGGTTTGCACCGACAGTACTCACCTGGGACAGAAACGAGACTCTCGGGGGCGAAAACCGAGGTCTTTATACCCAAGAGCCGATGTGATTTCATCACTGTCCAGCATGGTCTTAGCACAACCAGGGCGCCAGTGGCTGGCAGTGGGAAGGGGAAGTTACATCAAAAAGCACCGTTCACGGCCCCGCCCGCGCGTTGGTCGTCAAAAGAAGCGAGAAAGGGAGAACGAGGATCAAGATTGGGAGCCCCATGACGCTTCACCGGACTTTAGAGCTGCTGCGACGAGCTGCGACGGCGTTTTCACGCGAAGAGAAGCCACTATTTCCTCGGTGCCGCAGAGATTTCAGGGACGAGAACGTGGGGCAAGTCCGGTGAGGCAAATTTATGCAGTCAACCAGATTCTGTTGAGCTCTGTGTAAATCATGAATCGGGGGATACACTGAATATTCAACTGGATTAGCGTCACAATGAAGGCGAGGGCTGGAAGATACCACATGGAAAGAGGTGAGAGTCCGCGTTGCGTCCAAATTCCAAGGGAAAAAGTCGGGGAATCGTACCCCACAAGGTTGTTATGGACAGGGGTCGCGGTGCGGGAGCACAACGACGTGGGACTGTTTGGCCCTGCTTGGGGAGGACGCCTTTGGACTGGTGGTCATCCGTTTTTGAAAGTGAAAGTAACCGCATGCTCAGCGAAAAGCTCAAATCCGAGATGGGGATGGGGGAAGAGAGCTGAGATCGGAAATGGCGCTCAAACACATTGGAGCTAGCTTCCCACCCAAAGGACGGGCTCAGCCATTCGTCCAACTTGCTAGAACTTGAAGGTTGGAAAATGTCCTCCCTACTCCAAGGCCAAGGAGCCTCAATCCTTGGGTGATTTTCGTCAAACTGTACGAGAGGAAAGCGTTTGTGTCACATAACTCATAGAGTGCACCATTTCTCCACTGAGAGGTGGTACATCCAAGCCGCCGTCTTCCACCATCACATCCAGTGTGACAACTGAGAGCGAGGGGAAGTACCAGTCTCTCACCGAGGCCGCATCGAATGTAAAGACCGTGATACCAACTGGAATCGTATCCAATTCGTAAGCTAGGATTCACTCCCATCGAAAGGATCCAAGAAAGCCGAAGCGAAGCGAGGCGCCTTGTTCGGAACCAAAGCTGTGCAAGTCAGCGATACTTGCACTGACCGAGTATACGTCGTTCGTTCGCAACTACCACCATGGACTTGGCCACACCATCACCCTTCTCCCCTCATCTCAACACTAACTATGTTCCTTCAGACTCTGATATCTATGAACTACGAAACCTCATCCAGTCTCATCGGGTCGTCATCGAGGACATCAATAGGCAGATACGTGAGCTCGAGGATCGTCGGCAACTGCATACCACAGTTGTTGAGCAACACTCGGCGCTCCTATCTCCCATAAAGCGGATGCCCTCTGATATTCTTTCATTGATCTTCCTCTCCAGTCTACAAGATTGTCCTTTCCCTTTCCCTCACGGCAAGTCGCGACATCCCGCCGTCGTTATCAGCCATGTCTGCCAGCAATGGCGAACGATAGCGCTCGACCTACCCCTGCTCTGGAGCAAAGTGCACATCAGTGTGCCAAATCACTCTCAACCACCCAACCCCATGTATCAATCCCCAGAGGGGGCAGCTCCACGCAAACCAGCGCTTACACTGCAAGAAAGGCGTGAAACGATCAAGGCAATGGCAGTCGAATGCATCAGTCGCTCAGCTCGTTGGCCCATGGAGATCACTTTTTCATGTGTAGACGACGACTACTTCCTTCCTGTTTATGGCGAACCACCCCCGCAACCGCTCGCCCCTGATTCCGTCATCCCGTTTCTAGTGAATCTGCTTCTCAGCGTCGTCGGCCGATGGAAACGAATCTCCTTCGACCTTGGGATCAGTTCGTCGGACTCGCCTTTGATTCGACTTTTGGAGGCTTCCCCCGGGGATCTTACCCAACTAGAAGACCTTCACATTGAACCCCCCCTCTGGTACGGGTATGAGATCCGCCCAGGATCTACTTCACGTATCAGTATCCTCGGAGCACCCCATCTTCGGTCACTCGTCGCCAATAGGTGTTTGGAACATACAGGACCCGCCAACTACCCAACTTTGACAGAGCTCTATCTCCATGAGCCCGGTTTAAACGATGGGTTCAATGCCTCACATGTCCATGGGATCCTCAAAACCTGCCCTAACCTGGTACGATGTATGGTCACACTAGAAGACCCGTCCCGGTCCTACACTTACAGCTTTGCTCCACCTACGCCCTGGCGTCTCCCCAGCGAGAAGATATACCTCCCTCACTTGGCGTCGATGGCGATTCAAGGACCCTTACCACGGGACTTTGCTTCCGCCTTCGATCTCCCCGCCCTCCGCACTCTCTCTATATTATGCCCTACACGCACTCCCGAGAATGAAGAACAAAGCGGATTTGTTGATTGGGTGCGCAATTTCGGAGACTCGCTCACCGATGTCTCGTTTGAGCATCCAGCTCTTACGCATTCTGCGCTCCTTTATGCCCTCGAGCACCTTCCTAATGTCGTGACGCTTAGTATGTTGGATTCCGGGAGGGTCGGTTGGCCTACTGTTGCAGAGGGGCTTTCTGAATCGGTAGTTATCTCGAGCTCCGTCCTGGCGAGGCTCATGCCCCCGTCTGATGCAGATGACCGGAAAAACAATGGGCAGTATTTGTGCCCACGCCTCCAGAGCTTCTCTTGCAGGATGAACAAGATAGAGTTTGCGGAACGCGACCTCTTGGACTTTATCGTTAGGAGAAGGGGACCTAACGCCGCCTCGCCTCTCAAGCGCGTCGTTGTCAACTTTGCTTTCTCGCAAGGGATGGACATCATGGAAGAATTGGAGGGTAGAGGCATCGATCTGGAAGGGTTTTCCGCATTCATCAGGTATTATCAGCCCTATTTCCCTCCACCCGACCCAGGTCTGGAGTTGCTGACCCCAGAGGATCGGATGGTGACTAGTATTCTTTGGACACCACCAGGTGGGGCAGAATGGTGGTGGTCGTGATTTCATTCTTCTTCGATGCAGAGTTGGTTTCCGAGTCGTGTGGTTTTCACTCCTTCCGCAGTAAAGTCATGGGCGCCTTTGTTTATTTCGACTGCAACCACTGTTGTTTTCGGACGTATGTACTATGTAGAAATGTTGAAGAGCAATCAGGGTTATCATTTCAGATCATCCAGATTCCACGCCACCGCTGTAGGTTCCGCGTAGTATATGATCGAGTATTTCACTCATTTCAACAAATATTCGCTTGGGGGCTCTGGGTGACCGAATGCTGATTGACTGAGCCTAATTATTCACCTGGTAGTTGCGTTCTTGTCACCACAAACAATAGCATACACAGCCATCTGTCTGCAATGGGAATGTGACAACGTATCAGCCTGTCCTCTATCACCACGGCCATGTTGGGAATCTCCTACTTCGAGAACGCGAAAGACTTCCTCGCAGAAAACACAACATTTAACACCTATTTACCAGGTCTCGATGGTGAGTATACCCACAAACTTGAAAGGAACTGAAAGAACGAAACTCACGGACAACTGCAATCCAGCGCTTCAATTTTTGTACGAGCATGCTGCAACAGGAGCAATGCACGACTCAGACGAGCGATACCCACCCCCACTGTGCCATGCTGGAACTCGTGAGGTCGTCATCCTTCGAATCAAGCGCTGGTTTGGCTTCTTGACCAAGCCTGACAAACCGATCATGTGGATCCACGCCCCAGCTGGGTACGGCAAGACCGCCATCGCTGGTACGATCTCGAAGCTCCTGGAGGAGGCAGAGGGTCTCGACTTCAGTCCTCTTGGAGCCACGTTCTATTTCTGGAGGACCTCCCCCGACAGAAACTCCCCTCAACGCTTCATCATCACCATCGCTTACCAGCTCGCTGTGGCCATCCCCGAGCTGGTTCCCTTTATCGAGAGCTCAGTCAAGCGGAACCCGATGATTCTGAGAAAGACCTTGGAAACCCAAGTCCAAAAGCTGATCATCGAGCCCTTCAAAGCTCTTGGAGAGCTGGACGATATCCCAAACCGATTGATTATCGTGGACGGTCTCGACGAATGTATCAAATCGAACCAAGAGTATAAGGTGGAGAGGGAGTACGCGGAGAACCAGGAGAAGAACCAGACTCGCATCCTCGACCTCATCAACACTCTCCAGTCTCATCAACTTCCTCTCTCCTTTCTCGTTCTCAGCAGGCCGGAGGAATGGATTAAACGGCACATTCAGTCTGCAGAGTTTCGGCGCGTGGTGGAGGTTGTGGATCTCTATACCCTTGGGGACCATTTGAACGATACGGAGACGTACATTCGAGCCGAGCTCTCTCGTATTGCTGCCCGTATCAAAGCTGACGAAACATTAACTCAGGGAGATGATGAGTGGCCCGGGGAGGAAATGGTTCAGACCTTCGTGAAGAGGACAAACGGGCACATTCTCTACGCCTCCACCGCTATCCGACATATCGACAACCCGTACGGCGACCCCCGCAACCTCCTCGACAACCTCATTCACGGTGTCCTTTACCCCAACCCTGACCTAGCGCACTCATCCCCCTTCTCCTCCCTTCACGAGCTCTACATGCAGATCATGCGATCTTGCCCGGAAAGCAACCGTACGCTCATGATCCAAGTCCTCGAGGACATGTCCGCGTGCGATCGGTATTTCAGTCGACGCGTCGGTTTCCACCGAGCTCTAGGCATCCTGGACCGTCTAGCAGGAAGAGTCCCCAGGCAAGGATTCCGCGCCATCCGGTGCCTCCACGCCGTTCTTCGCGTATCTGATACACGGCACGCTGGCGATCGCGGATCCCACCCCTCCCCTTTCATTCATTCCTCATTCTCCGAGTTCCTGGGCAACCCGCGTCTGTCGTCGGAGTTTCGCGTTGACAGACAGAACGGACGACGAAGGATTCTTCGTGGATGCCTCGATCTCATGTCAAAGTTGACCCCGGAGAGTAATACCGACGACGACCATTCCCAATTCGCTCTCCGGAACTGGGCGTTGCTCTTTGATGATATTTGGGTGTGGACGTCCCATGAGTCCGAGTACCTCCAATTTATGGAAAAACTGCTTTCGATTGACCTTTTAGCGTGTGCGATCCGCGCACATAACGCTCAAGATTTGAGGAACGACATGTTCAGTTTCCGGTTTCCTCATATCGGCGCTTACAAAACGGGTCGTCTGAACGTTATCGTACCCCAATCCACTCGCCACGTTTTTGGGGACGAGCCTCTTGTCCAAATCGCCGTCGCCCATGTACGATCCGCTGTCGAAGGAAGCCTGGTCCACTTTTTGAGCAAACCTCCGGAACTCTGGCCCAGTCGCTTCGACGATGCGGTGTTCAGGTTTATCTACGACATTGACAGACGTTCAAAGGAGGAGCGTTATGGCAGCACAGGGGAAAGTGATAATCAAGTTCTATGTGCTCTGAGAGGATTGAACAAGCACCACCCGGAGCGCATACTCATGCTGGGGCAGGAGTACGGGGACGATTATATTACACGTTTGGAGACTCTCTGATTGGACACGATTTGTACGCTATTAGTCGGTTGGTCGAATATGAACGAGCGGCGGATTATCATAAAAGAATACACAAAAAGAGAAAAGCACAAGTACATCCAAAGTCTACGTAACAAATTCAAGAACGACTTCTTCCCTGGACTTTCGGCGTACGCATCCTCACTAAAAACGCACATGAGTCCAACTCCCGAACAAAAACAGGAACGTGGATCTTACCATCAACCATAACCCCCTCCACCCTCCTCTTCTCCTCCTCCGACCCAAACCTCCCCACCCAACTACTCAAAATCTCGAGTCGCTGCGTACAATCCACCAAACTCTTCTTCAGCGCCTCTCGAGTGTTGCTAACGGTAGTCGCAGTCGTATTATGCGAAAGGGACTCGTACACCTCTTGATGCTCTCTCCTAAGCTCGTCGATCTTGCTATCGATGTCGAATGGGTGTGGTGAATATCTTGTGGACGACGAACTCGAACTCGAACTTGACGTTGAACTGCACCTCGACAAACACGTCCCAGAAGCATCCCCAAAACTCTTTAGACCCAACGCCGAAATCGTCGATTCTCCTTCTTCTTCTTCATCCTCCCCTATCCCACCCAACGACTCTGAATCCACTTCCAACTCCAACGAACCAAACCTACACCTCTGCCCCTCCCCCTCCGCCGATGCATATAACCCATAATCCGAATCCCCCAGCCCTCTCACCCTCCGAGTTGTATGTGTATACGGGGTCCGCTGATAATACGTGCACCTCGTAATCGTGTCGACGGGTGAGTTGGGGGTGTGGAGGTACTGGTGCTGCTCATAACGGAGTCGATACGGATGGTAATTCTCCAAAGTAGGCGGAAGATATTGTCGACGAAGATACGGATGAAAACCATACTGAAAACTGCTGGTGCTGCGGCTGCGATCCTGCTGAGGTTGCCGGGAATGATGATGATGATGATGATGAGGAGGATGAGGATACGGACGAGACCGATCCATAAACGAAGTGCTAGAAACCGGGAAAAGGGAAGGCATTTCAAAAAATAAACGAGTGGAAGGGGCTTCAACGGCCAGGTGCAATTTAACGACAGGTGAGGTGTTGGGGGTCGGATCCAGTAGGGTAGGAGTCGGAGGGACGAAGGAAGGAACCCTTCCCCTTGAACGAACAGAAATAGGGTCCAACCAACGACCTCATCACACCACACCACGTCTTTATAACTATCCAACGAGAAAAATAGCTACGGCGCAGCTTTGCCCGTCACGGACGATCCTCTCCGTGTCTTACAGCGGAACGGGCAGAGACTCCCGATGGGTTCGACGGCCAAGCGAATAGATCGCCGTTCCATTTTGGAATGATTCTCAGCTTGGCGCTGAGCGTACATGGCAGGTGTACTGTGCAGTGTAACCTCACGCTCACCCGATCGATACCAGGTTGGAGTATGGGGGTGAACTTGAAGGATACCAAGTTTTTGTAACACCTTGTTGGCGCCGAGTTTAAGTTGTGGATGTATGTGTGTGTGTGTGTAGTCAGTAACTAGCAACGGATGCTTTGAGGACCTAAAAGCCCTCGGGAGTTAAAATTAGGGTTTCGTCGATCGATCATCGCACCAATGGGACCTGAGCTGAGGGCTTGGATAAGAACGGTCAACGGTGTCCGTGAAGTGAACGGGTGCACATAAGAATACACTCTAAACATAGGTATGTAAGTCCTGTGGCCCCAGTGAGAACCCCGCCTGCACACACGACGGTCAGCCTCGTCCCAGCACGAATTTCTCGAGATCGAGAATCCCGCCGTACAACATCAAGGGCCACGATGGGGGCCGAGGATGAGACACTTTATTGTGACTCGTTCTTGCCCATCGTGCTCCATCATGGTCACCTTTACAGACCGCGATGGGGCGCGATGGGACTCTGATTTATCTCCCATTAAAGTCGTCCTGACCTCCGCTTGCAGTGCTACAAGCCTCATCATCCGAGTCCTCAGCCTCAGGGTGCAAGCCAATGGAATGCAGGGTAGCTTCGTCTTGTCGGTCAAGGGGATAATCTAAAGCCTGGTCAGAAATTGAGTTTACGAGTGGATCGGACTTTGGATTACACCCTCGACAAGCTTGGTTTCTTTGCAATCACCTGCTCCAAGACGACGCTCTTGGCTATGCTGGACGCGGTGAAAGAGCAGAATAGAATTTATAATCAGCGCCAGGGCATGTATAACCGTAATTTTGATGTAAGTTCTTGATCTCTCGCTCTGGGTGCTTCAGCGCCATGTCCATGCTTATTTTTTCCTTCAGCGCTACACGGCTCCGTTCTCGAATGCCGAGTATGAGATGGTCATCTTGCATCCTGACCATTTCCTTCCCGCTGGTAGCGCCATTGCCATGCACACCAAGGATCCCGCTGACGCGTCACGTCTGGTCGCGAAGTTGTACATGATCGCGGGCGATGGCGCGTTGCGCGAGGGAATAGAATCCACCTCTCCGCGCTTTCCTGCGTTCTCCACCTCCGATTCCCGCGCTATTGAGCACCGCGTCAACCCTCTGCTTGTCGTTCTCAACGCCGACATGGCGTTCCGACGATTCAAGAGGCTCAATCCTCTTCCCACTCTGTGTCCAGAATACCAAGAGCTCGTCGATTTGACCCAATCGCTAGCGGATGAGATATATCACGCACCGGTCGTAGAAATCGCTGCCCGCATTTATCGTGATAGTATGGGCGGAGGTGCACCTGGCTCTGAGCATGAGCATGGAGATCAGGATGAGCAGATGGACATGGATGACACTGACGAATTTGGCGTTGGGGCTGGGGCTAATGACGATGATAAAGGTCAAGATGACACCATCAAACCGGGCAGGCGAGGCGGGCGTGCAGGCGGGAAGCGTATGGCTGCCAAGCATTCAAGGTTTGGCGGAGAAATCAACGATCCTGGCGCTGACGCTTCCTATGAAGAGACCCGAGACTTCTTCCGCTATATCATGTCAGGCCGAGGTAAATCCAACCTGCTCTCGTAAACTCAATTTCTAACCAGGCTTTAGATCATCCCCTTGACCGACAAGACGAAGCTACCCTGCATTCCATTGGCTTGCACCCTGAGGCTGAGGACTCGGATGATGAGGCTTGTAGCACTGCAAGCGGAGGTCAGGACGAGGATGATGGGCACGGCCGTCCCCCTGTTGGACTTGTCGGCGCACAGGTTCAAGGTATGTTCATTCGCCGTGAAACTGTGGAAGAAAACTGAATGATGTTAGGCTTTGTGGAGAAAGTGTCGAATTGGCAGAACTCGAGTGTCATGGTTTGAAGCAGGACGAATGCCACGCATGTTTTGGCAAGTCGAAACCAGCACGATTGTACCAGAATTCTGTTCCTCTTAGCCTGTTACCTATATTATATGTGTCGAATATCAAGTACCTTGCACACGAGTAGCTCGACGTCCCAGATGAAATGCGAGAACCCCTTGATCCAAGTTCAATTTGCACCATCCCAAGGTATTCAACTCGATACTGCACATAGTACATGTACATTCAACCGACCGGATGTTCGTTCAATGGTCGTTCGTCCCAGTGAATCAACAAAGTCCAACACGATGCAACGAAACGGTAAACCCCAACTTGACACGTACGTAACGCAGAGTAGGCAGCGAGGCACCCAGTTTGTACTGCCCTCCCCGCCCCGTATAGTAACCTCCCCACTTACACACCCTGATCACCCTCCGCCTCCAGCTCCCTTCCTCTCGTTTAGGTCTCAAACCGTATTATACTAGTACGTACCACCAACTAACTGTCCAATAAATAGTTGTAGATAAAAGCCTGCGGATAGTTTAAGTTGAGGTGTTATCCAGCCGTCGATCATAGATCTCATCTCATCTCATCTCATGGTACCGGGAGCCAGGCAGAGCTAGGATAAGATTCAGAATGAACAGTCAGTCGGGCTGCGGGCAACGGTGTCCGTAGATGCATATGGTACGGTATAGTACAAAGAATGGCACGATAGTATGTACAACATAGGTAAGTAAATAGATGGTCTTAGTAGTTCGTACATAGAAATTCGTAGATGGAGTATGTAGCGTTAGAATGAGATAGAAGTACACTTGGGCCAACCGTCCAATAATATAACAAGTCCAAAGCACAACCTAAAATCCGATAAAAGAACCCCGCGCTTTTTCGCCTCGCCTCCTCACACCCCCTCCCCACCCACACCCATACCCACACCCGTACCGAACCCACCAACACCAACACCAACACCACCAACACCGACGACAGTGACACCCTGCACACCCGGATCACTAACCACAACCGCCCTGCGTCCCCAGCGTCCCATCGTCGGTTTCCTCTCCCTCGGTAACACTAACGGTAACGGTAAGGGTAACGGTGGGGGGAAGGACGGGTGCCCTTTGCCGAGTCCAAATGCTGATATGAGCGGTGGGAGCGTATCTAGGCAGCTCGTACCTGGGGTAGAATTCAAAGTCGAAGTCGAGGTGAAGGTGGGAGGGGGAGTGAAGGTTAGAGGGGGAGTAAAGGTGGAAGTGGGAGGAGTGGGATAAGAGAAATTGGGTGTATACGAGAGGACACCCGAATGCGATTTCCGCCTGTTCTCGACGAAAGATGGAGGGGTGGACCATTCGGGTGGGAAGAAGGAGCTGGAGAGTGGGAGTGGGTTTAGTACTTCTTCTTCTTCCTCTTCCGTATCTTCTTCATCGTTTTCTTCTTTTTTGTTTTCATCGTCTTGGTCGTCGATGTCGGGTACACGAATCCGAACTTCCTCCTCAACAGGATCTCGACCCTTCCCATTAACACTAACACCGACACCGACGTCCACACAGCTGTACCACCTCGCACCCTCCCAATCTACATCTACCCTCTCCTCCCGGAACGCACTCGGTACGCTGCCTTCGCTGAGGTACCTCTTCCTCCTCCTCCTCTCTTCTTCCTCTCGTCCCACCACGGTACTCGTCACCGGCGCTTCGATCTCCAAAGACCCTACACCGACACACGACCCAACCTCAGACGGGATAGTAGGAATCAACGAAGGAGGCGACGACCAATTCCGTCTATGCACTTGACTCTGAGTCTCGAGGAGCGTCTTTGGTCTGTCCAGTACGAAACCGGGTTTGCGGCGGAGAGATCGGGTTTGGGTCGTAGTGGTGGCTGATGATGATAGGTTCGAGCTTGGGGCGGAGAGCGGAGGGGGGGGAGAAGGAGGGGGTGGAAGAGGGGTGGGTTTTGGTGGAGGGGCAGGAGGGCGGGAGGATGGAAGAGGAAGAGGGGGGAGAGAGGGTGCAGGGACGCACGACGGACGAGATGGTACCGCAGAGACGGACGAGGATGCGGGCCGGGAAGGTGCACGTACAGGCGGTGAGCGGGACGACGGAGGAATCGGGAGAGGTACAGACGGCGGAGGACGAGACGGTACCGCAGAAAGGGAGGACGACGGAAGACGAGACGACGACGACGACGGAGGAGCTGGTAACGGAGCAGTCGGCGGCGGAACAGGCGGGTTCACAACGACCCTACACATCCTCCTCGTCGGCTCAACAGCATCCCGATTCGGTAACGACCGACTCGAAACTCCAACAGCACTCGCAGCCTGTGGAGGTGGTAGCGGTGGTGGTAGCGGTGGACTCGACACAGGCCTCTCACCCCTCCTCGCCGAGCTAGGCAACGACTGGGTCGAGGGTCCCGCACCAGCCCACGGACGTTGTGGGACCTCTAACCACTCAGGCCTCTCTCCTCCACCTCCTCCCCTTCCAGCTCCAGCTCCATCTCTCGGTACACTCCGACTCCTCACTCTCAGCGCCCCGAATTCCCCAACCTCCCCATGGTCCGCACCCTGATCCCTATCCCTATCCCTGCCCACGCGTGGCAACGACACCGTCGCGCTGACAGGGACCACGGACCCCGCTCTAGAGGCTGAGCTCGTAACGTACCCCCCGTCTTCGTCCAAGCAGGCGTCCCGGGGTGGGGTGAAGAGGTCGCCTTGGTTGCTCCACAGACGGAGGAGTCGGCCGTTGATATCGTAGTATTCGATCGTCATGCCTTTTTCTGCTCGCTCTTCTTCGTCGGTGTCCTTGTCTGCTCTCTTCTTACTTCTGCTCCTGCTTGTGGTTCGAACGGCGCCTTGGGATTTCCGTCGGTCATCGCTATCGCACCCGCGAGGGACTTCGGGCTGGAGGGGTACACTGGTGG
Source organism: Candolleomyces efflorescens (assembly GCA_027579765.1). Taxonomy (NCBI): domain Eukaryota; kingdom Fungi; phylum Basidiomycota; class Agaricomycetes; order Agaricales; family Psathyrellaceae; genus Candolleomyces; species Candolleomyces efflorescens. The sequence goes on along the minus strand of JAMZDL010000015.1, from coordinate 5,063 downwards.
TGGTGGTGGTGGAGGAGGAGGAAGAGTATCGGTGTCGCCGGCGTTTGGAGCTTAGAGCGGGGTACGTAGAGGGTCCAGGGAAGTGTTCGGTCGTGATGGGTGAGGATGGCATTGTCGTTGCCTTTTGCCTCTTGGTTGCTTTCGTTCTGTTCTGGTCACCACCTGGATGAAGAGAGAGCAAGTGAGTAAGTAAGAGAAGGAGCCGACCACCGACTCGACCCTGGAGGGCGATGGAGCCAGCGGAATGGAACGAATGGATGGATGAATGGAAGTCAAGCAACAAAACCCTAGCTCGATTATTTATATAAGAACCTGTCATACCACCTCATTCCACTTCGGACGCTGTGTCGAGCTGTAGATGTATTGGATTCGCCTCGTGCCCTGCCTGCCGCCCGGCCAAGCCCATCCGTTCCTGTTCACTTCCCGTTCCTGTGCTGTATGTACAAACGAAGACTAGATACTAGCTTCTAATGCGTAGTCCGTAGTCAGTTAGTCAATCATCAATCACAACAGCTGTAATTCGTCGCACTCACCGAAATTTACTAGTCTCCCGTAGTCAGACTAAACGAGTTCGTGTCTTTAGGATGTTATCCAACACTCACATGTATAGTCTGATTTAAGCCGCGCCCTCGTTGCAGGAGTAAAAAAAACCACATGGTTCGTCCGTATATGGGCAAAATTTTGCCCATATACGGACGGCCATCTGATCCTGGCTGAGTTGGGGTGAGTGACCTCCAGAAAGCGGTCTCGAGAATGACACTTTACCCAGCTTAAAACGCTATGAGTCTGAGCAGGAGGCATAGTTTACGCTCACTCTTCCCTTATCTCTCAGCTATATGGACCTCCTGCGAGGGTAGACGCGAAAAATGAGAGCGCGTCGCATTGCCAAGCATCTGCACATGACTTGCACGTGATGTTGATTTTTACTCCCCTTACAGCGGTCGATCTCAACAAAGACTAGAAATTTACCCTAGGTGACGGATGGATGAAACCATACATGAAACGACAGGGCCCACGAGCCCTGTCGACTAGACGACACTGTACCCTACAACGACCCTTGTTCTCGTTGGCGTACAGGACGTCGTGTTGCGTGTGTGTGCAGGGCCGAACGAACGAACAAACGGAACGAGAACTAAAACAACCAGGCGAAAGGAAAACAAGGCCCGAACGATCGGTCCGGCGGGATAGGTTAAAGCAAAAGAATAGGCGCAACAAGGCGCTATAGCCAAGTGGTTACGGCGACAGATTAGAAATCTGTTCCTCTTTGAGGGCGCAGGTTCGAGTCCTGCTGGCGTCGGTCGTTCTTTTTTGTTTTTTCGTTCAAGTTGTTTCGTGGTTGGTTGGGTTGCTTTCTGGGTTCGATTCTCATATCACTCTGGAGTACCCGTGCTCTGAATACGGTACTTTACCGAACCGCACCCCCACTGTGTGACGCATCTCTACTGAAGGAAAGGAATACATTCGCAATACTACACGATCCATTAAACATAAAAGGGTGAGTAGAGTGGGTCCTAAGCATAACCTTCCCTCCCTCCCTACTAACAAACTAACTATCCAACCAACTAACACCTCCAAGTATTATCCCTAGGCCCCGCACCCCCGACCATATCATACTGCCCGCCCGGTACCGACTCTCCCAAACACTCGGAGACCGTGACGGCTCTCAACCCCTTTGAGTTTGCCCATTGCGCGATCCACGGGCCGAGTTGGGTAGCGGTGGATTGGAGGGCGTCGTGTTCCAATGGGATGATGCGTGGGTCTGCGCCGAGGGCGTTGAACCGGGCTTGGGAGGATGCTACGGATGCGCCTGTGGTGTTTGGTTTTAATCAGTCGGTGTAATCGACATTGAGTGGTGCGTAATTGAATGAGGGAGTTAGTGAGCAAGAGTGGATTGGATCGAAAGAACAAACGACAGAACGAAAGAAAGAAAGAACGCACCGTTCCAATCCTGACTATCCAAATTCCACGTAACGACCTTATACTTGAGACCCCCCATCGTACTTAGCATGCCGCTGTTTTGACCTCCATAGGGCGGTCGGAGCCATTTAGGTCGGATCCCGAGGATCTTTTTGAGCGCTTCTTCGAGCCGGGTGATTTCGGTTTGGATGCCCGAGGCGCTTTGGCCTGTGAGGTCTTTGTGGGACCAGGTGTGGGAGGCGATTTGGTGGCCTGAGTTGTATGCTCTGTGGGAGGTTGTTGAAGTTGGTTAGTAAGTAAGTGAGTGAGTGAGTGAGTGAGTGAAATGAGAGAAATAAGGAAGGAAGGAAGGAAAGAGCCAAAAAGAAGAGGAGGAATGCACGAAGAAAACAAACAAACAAACAAACACGCACTTCTTGATCACATCCGCATAATCATAAATACACCCATACATCTGTCCAACCACAAAGAACGTAGCAGACACATTCGCAGCGTTCAACGAATCGATAAGTTGGCTCGTCCACGTATACGGCCCATCATCGAACGTGATCGCCACCGTGTTCGGGACAGTGCACCCCGTTACCAACCTCCCGTACGGCAAGTCCGTGCCTCCCTGCGTCGGACCTGGGCTACCTGCACTTGTCGTGGTGGTGGGGACGGAGGGTGTGGTGGGTGTGGGAGCGACGGTGGAAGTGGGCACGGGGGTAGAGGCGCCGGGGAGACATTGGGAGTACCAGTCGTTGATCTTTGTACAGGTGTAACCTGATACGCAGGTCGTTCCGCCCGTCCAGCCGTTCCCTCCACATTGACCTACGTAAAACGAAATACATAGTATCAGAGTCCCTCTTCTCAAGAAAAGAATCAATAAGTGGATGAGAGAGAGAGAGACGTACCGTACGCCCCCACTTGGCTCTGCGCACTCACAAGCGCGCAACAACACGCTCCGAGTACGAACGCGATAGACTTCATTTGATCGTGAGGTTGAGTTTCGAATGGCTGGGTTGGTGGGTTGGGTGCTTGCTCGCCCACGAGTCCTGTTATTTATACGACGCACGCACTCGAACCCCATACCGACCGACCTTTGACCGGGTTTGCACCGACCACACCATGACGATCCGACCGATTCCCCCTCCAGGGCCCTCCTTGTAAAATAAAACGAAATGGGTAGATAGGCGCGGGAGCCGGGTAGGAGGGCCCGGGACGGGGCGTTGTGTCGTGTGATTGGTCTCCTGGTTGGACGCGGTGTGGTCGGTCCCCGAGGCTGAGCCGTTGTGGGAGTGTGAGTGTGAGTTTGCGTGTTGCGGTGGGTGGTAACGCAAGCGTGCTTCGAGTATTTTTAGAATGTTGTCATGGTAGGATCGCATGTATCCCGACTGAACATACTTACTATAACTCGTAGGAATCACCCGAAGCACTCTTTGTCAAAGAACAGGAATAACCAGAAAAATAAAAAAGAAGAACGAAGAGATGCGAATGTTTGTTTGGTTTGGATCACTCACTTCAACGTCACTTCACTNNACTTCACTCGACTTCTCTTCGTGGATTCTAACGACGTATATATCCGAACCTTCAGCTCAACAGGCGCACCACATGGAATTAACCTTGAAGAAGCACTCGGAAAATTGCCTCGGAGGAGACTGTGGTGATGAGCGAAGGAAATTTAAGAACAGAGAAGGGAGAAGGGAGAAGAAGGGAGACAAGGGCACCCGTCGCTGATTGGGTGGCGCCGTTCCTCGGTGCGATAAAGTCAGGAATGAACTTCCAATGAAGCGAGATATTTTAGTGTATCAGTCGAGTCGTTTTGGAAGGATAAGATCTACACGTACATGTACGTTCGTGGATGGGTCTCAACTCCAATTGGTCCACTGCGCTTTGTGAGAGTCCAAGCTATTGCACAGGTCGTCCGGGTGATTGGGTTCAGGACAGCTCGGAAACATTGGAGATCCCACTGGGAGATTCAATCCCGTGCCAAGATAGTGAGCTCAAGTCCCACTGTAATTCTGCTCTAACGAGGACTGAGGTGGTAGGTTGCCAGAATCATTATAGCTGCTGTTGAGACGAGATGTCGACTGCCACGTCAAGGGCACGTCGGGTGACCAGCTTTAACACCCCAAATGTCTGCTCGTTGCGTACTTTCGAATGAAGACAGAAAAGGTGAAAACAATGACACGATTTGAGAGACGGTCACGCAGCAGGACAGGTTCAGGTCCAGGTTCAACGTAGAGCCTTGCTCCTGTCCGACCTGTTTGTTTGGTCTGCTTTGCGCGTCCATCAGAGGGAAGTATATAGCGAAGCCAAGATTCCATTCGCGTTCAAATGAAATTCGACTCTCCAAGGCTATCTAGTCTTTCTTTTCTTCCTCACTATCCACACCGATAATACGACACTGACTGAAAACTAGAACACAAAGAATTTCAGGCTCAGAGAATCAGCGGTTGACTCCACGCCGGCCCACATACCTGGCGATATATACATGCATTTCACCGTTGCGCCTGGCACGCTGCACAACGAAAGGGAACGTCAGCGGCAGACGAGTATGGGACATGCGACAGGCGTGATGTTGCAAGATAAACATACCTTCCACAGGTCTTTGGCCCGTCGTATCCCGTCCCTCCACACTGTCCATCCACTGGTACCGTGCCAGACTCCCCGACAACAGCGACAGGAACGGTTGGGGTAGGAGATATGACAGCCTCTATCGATTGAGGTCTTCGCCTGCGCGTAGGTTTTTTGATTGGCCTGCGTTCTCGTTTGGAAGGCCGGAGGTCGGGTTGGGAATCGCCACTCGAACTTGTCGTTGCTTGGGAAGGTGACTGGGAAGTTGAAGGACGCGATGATTCGTGTTTGGGTAGCTCAGAAGTACTTTGTGATGCTTGACCAGTCTCTTGAAGAATGTGTTGAGCCGATTCCTGGTCAGTCGCGGTCTCATTTGATAGTGAACGCATTAGCAGCTCGTGTCCCGATATGTCGTTCTCGAGGACGTCATGCCCGATGCTCGTGGCTGACGAGAGTGTAGCGAACAAGTATAGGACGGAGATGCATAGGCGTGAAAGTCCTCCCATGGGCCTGTGAGGTCAAGGTAGAGGTTGAGTGTAAGTCAAAGAAAGCGAAAACGTGTCGACCGTTTAGAAGATGTTGCACTTTGT